>PVKA01012023.1:9105-19723 GCA_004027165.1 Ctenomys sociabilis | reverse complement strand
CTACACAAACTGATCCAGGCAATGATGAAGAAATATGAATACGTTACCCCACTAATTTCACAAATTCCATGCTATCCTGATACAAAAACCAGAAAAAGAATCTAAAAGAAGCAAAAAACAGTAAAGAGAAAGAAAGGAAAGTAGGGAAAGAGACAGAGAGAGAGAGAGAGAGAGAGAGAGAGACAGAGACAGAGACAGAGAGAATATAAACACAAAAACATACATGGCAAAATAACCTAACTTAAGAATAATAAAATATTTTGACAGTAGAAACTTATGCCCAGCAATAAAAGTTTCTTATACCACATAAAGAAGTACTATTTACAGTTTTGTTTTTGTTACTTGGGATTGCTTTTGTTATCCTGGATCTTCCCTAGATCTGAATGAATTTTAGAATTGTTTCCTTAAGTTCTATAAAAAATGTTGGTTATATTTTGATTGGTATTATATTAAATCTGTATATTAATTTTGGGAGTGTGGCCATTCAGGAAATGTTAATTCTGTATGTTAAACCTAGCTTCAGGAATGAAGCTAGGTTTCCATTTTCTGATGTCCTCTTAGATACCCTTTTTCAGGTTACCATGGTGTCCACTGGTTAGGCTAAATCTTAACTATTTAATTTTTCTTGATGCTACTGGAAATGGTACTGTTTTCCTTGCTTCTTATTTGGTGGATTCATTATTGCTTCAAAGGGATGCTACTTTTTTTTTTTTGTTAAATTTCCATCCTCCTACATTACTAAATTTGACTATTATAAGAGTCTTTTGGTGGAATACATTGAGTTTTCTATGCATAGGAACATGATATTTGCAAAAAATTATAATTTGTTTTCTTATAGGTATTCATTTTTTCCCTTTCTTGATTTTTCTGGATGATGATCTGAGATCTATATTGAACAGGAGTAGTGATAGTGAGCATCTGTGTTTTGTTTCTTTCAGTTTCTCTTTTTTCTTTCACATGATTTGGACACTGGTTTGGCATAAATGGCTTTTATTAGATTGGGATAAGGTCCTTCTACACCGATTTTCATCAGGTCTTTTTATCATGAATGGATGTCAGGATTTGTCCACATTCCTTTTAGAATTTATTGAATTGATCACATGATTTTTGTCCTTGATTGTATTTATGTGATGTATGTGTATGGTATTGATTTACATATACTGAACCATACTTGTATCAGTAGGATGAAGCCTACTTGTATTTGATCATTTTGATGATTTGTTTTACTCTTTGTTGTGATTAATTTTTGAGGATTTTCATATCTATACTCAGTAAAGAGATTTGCCTGTAGTTTTCTATTTTTAAAAGAATCCTTGTCTGGTTTTGGATTCAAGGTTATACGAGCTTCTGGGGATGATTTTAGAAGTGTCTTCTCTTTTGAGTTCATTAAAGAATTTAAGAAGTCATGGCATTGTATCTTCCCTGAAGGCTTTCTAGGGTTTAGTCATTAATAGATCAGGTCCTTGACTTCTTTATTAATAAAGTAGTACAACCAGCATGAATAATATTAAAATAAGCATTCAATTTAACTGAGCTACTACCTTTGTAGGTATCTTCCAAAAGGAGTTAAAGATATCTTATTAGAGTGATACATGTATACTCTAGGTTGTTTGTCTCACTATGCAGATCAGACTCATAGTGATCCTCTTGTTTTCAGCCTCCCAGAACTGGGATTACAGGCATGTGTCACCATGCCTGGATTCAACCAGCAGTTCAGTTTGCCGGGAGTGGGGCCAGCAACTCATGTGGTACTGGGGATTAACCCACGTCCCTGTGCTTGCCTAAACAGGCATTTAGTCTGCTGAGCTATTTTGCTGGTCCCTATGCCCCAGTTTATAGCAGCTAAATTGTGAAAGTGGGCTACATGACTATCAACATGAAAAAGAAAAAGCAGGCATCTGTACACATTGGTATTTATACCCAACAAGGATGATGTAGTGCTTACATGCACTGTATATGAACATAAATTGGAGTCCCTTGTAGGAAACTGATACACCTTGAATCCACAGCGTTAAGTGAAATCTATCAGATAAACAAGCGTGGCTATCACATGGTTTCCCTTATATGTGAAGCATACATTATAGGTAAAACAAAAGGTAAAATAAAAGATAAACAAGAGGAAATAGGGAATTAGATATTTTTCAAATAGAAAGATCAAGAGATACTGGTAGAGTTGGGTTAGGGAAAAAAGGGAAGGAAAAATAAAAAGCAAAGAAGTATCATGTACATATACCAACTACCATAGTAAATGCATTTGCAGTGTACCACAAACATGTACTGATAATGATGTTATTTATTTCACAAACATTTCAGTAGATGAAGAAGATAGACTATGATAAAAAGTCATTCATGAGAAAAATAAATTGATAAATGTAATTCACAATAAAGTAATATAAATAAAAACTTCTAGGTGATAAGGGTTATCTATGGAAAAAAACATAGCTAGTACCATATTTAATGTGAATGAAATGGAATACTTTGCTTCTTTCTAGGATTACAAAAAAAACAAAATTTTATTTTACTCAGCACTTTATTTTAGATGTTAGTGGTACATTAGCACAAAGACAGGCAATGAAAGCAAAATAAGTAACATTTATTGAAAGAAGTAAAACAATCTTTGTGTACAGATAATCTGATGGTTTATAAAATAGTAAGAAGCATGATTTACTAAAACAAATACCTGAGTGCCCTGGCATAGTTGACAGATAAAAATTATTCATATGTCTACATACCAACAATAAACAATTGGAAAATGAAAACATTTGCAACAGAATCAAAAGTATAAAGTAAGGATAAAACTAATTAAATAAATAAAAGCTTACTCATTGGAATTGTAAAACATACTCAATTAGAGAGGACCTAAGTGTGTGAGTGGTAGGTACCATCCTGGGCCAGCTGGATCCTCATTCAACTGAGAGCCCAGGCCCAATGAAAGAATGAGACCACCTGTGGCCTGTCAGATCCTCATTCTAGCCAGCTTCTAGGCCAGACATGTGAGTGGAACTTCATCCATCAGACAGGCCTGATATGGAACCCTGCAGCAAAAATCCCTGCAGCGAAGCTAGAGGCAAGATACATCCAGCTGATCCAGGAGTAGAACATCTTGCCAGAGTGGCACAGTGGGTTCTCTTGCAAGGGTTACAGCAGGAAGAAGTGGAGCATAGCAGTCAACCCAAGTCACACTGACCGGGACGAGTTTGAACTTGAGAGATCTGGACCTGGTGCTAAGGTCTACCAAAGCTCTATAGCAAATTCAGAAGATAGTACTATACAAGATGACAAAGAAAAGTTGGAAAATGTAGTCTCAGGCACCAAGTCCACCCAGAACAAATCCAGAAGACAACAGCATATAAGAAATTGGAAATCACACACCTGAAATCTTTGAAATAATAGCAACTAAAGTAAAGAAACAACTGCAGGAAGGTATAGAGCAAATCGGATCAAAAATAATTTCTGAGGTAAAAAAGTAAATGATAACTATAATGAAAGCAGTACTGTGTGCTTCTAGAAGACACTGATAAAAAATAGAGGAAAATATAAAAATGATGGAATCCTTCAATGAGCAATATAGGAAAGAAATAGAAAGCATGAAGAAGATTAAAGTGCTACACAGGAAAGTAAAATCTCAATCACAACCTGGAAAAATCATTTGAATGAAAGTGAAAATAGACTTTCAATGGTGTCTTCAAGACATAATTGCAGCTAGTGAAAAGATAAGAAAAGATCTTCTAAAAAAGGGCTAGGATGCAGGAAAAAACAATTCAACATCTGCAAGATGATGCAAAGATGAATAATGTAAAACCAATAGACATCAATAAGAAAGGAGTCAATAAAAATGATATAAAAAGAATATGGACAGAAGTAATAGCAGAAAACTTCCTAAATATGGGGAAAAAATCACACATTGAGGTCACTGAAGCATATAGAACTCCAAATAACATCAACCTAATTAAAAACACACCCAGACATATAATAATTAATATCTCAGAAATTCAGCAGAGGAACATTATACTAAAAGCTGCTAGAGAAAAAACATAGATCACACTTAAAGGATAACTCATCAGAATAACAGAATTTCTCTTCACAAACCATCAAGTCAAGAAGAGCATGGAGCAAAGAACTATAAGTCTTGCAAGAAAACAAATTCCATCCCAAACCAATATACATACAAAACTCTTTTTAAAGTATAATAGATAAATGAAATACTTCCATGACAAAGAACAACTAAAGAATTTCATGATGACAAAGCCAACTCTACACAGACTACTGAAAAGATGTTCTAGAGAGGAATAAAAATGACCACAACTCCATGAGTGAGAACAGAAAGAACCCACCAACTAGGGCAAACAATTAAACACAGGAGAAAAAGATATACAACAGCAGTCTTTTGATTATTCTTTTGTACACAGCAGCAAAATATTCCCATCAGCACACTCTACAAATGGACTTGTCATGCACTTGTCGTGGGTCTTGATTTCTGTCCAGGTCTATAGGATGGATATCAAGGAAACAGCAAAAGCTTAGTCCCACAAGTGACACATGACCACCGGTAAGTGTCATGAACACTGTCCATGTCCATGACTTATTAGAACTCTGTGCAATATCCCGTCCCCAAAGTGTTAGAAGTGCTGGTCATATATTTGCCATTGCAGTATTATTTGTGTTATGTTTTATTCTTAGTAATTCTTTACTACCACGAAAACTTTTGCTTAGTTTATATTTTTGTATATATTAACCTATTCAAATACTATGTGAGTACTCTGAATTGATCACAGATTCATACATATGATAAACAACATTCTGGAATCTTAGTTGGATTCACAATTTAATTTTAATTTTTTGATATTGTTTTGAACTATTTAATTTAATCTTGAATTAATTAATAATTAATTTTCTGAGTATTGCTTAATTTTAGTTTTATGATTTATACTGTAGCTTTAACTTACAATCTACTTACAAGACATGGTATGATATTTTCTCCCAGTATTAGAAACTTTAAAAAATACATTTCCATTGACTTTAAAAAAAATAAAAGAAGACCTAATTAAAATAGAGGTAATTTTCATAGATACCAATGCAATATTTTGAAGATATCAATTCCCCTCCAAATTACTCTCATATTGAATGTAGTTGTGTATATTAGCAAAAATCCTAGCAATGCTTTTGAAGAAAATGACAAGCTGCTTATAAACTTATGTGAAAGTGCAAGCAATTTATGTGAAAGTGCAAGCAATAGCAGCTGTTTTAAACAAGAGTACCCATTCAAGTCTTACTTTACATGGTTTTAAGAAAGGCAATGGATTATCTGTTCATCTTGGCATAAAGACACACATACATGTACTATTACAGACATTCATGATCAATCAGCTTTCAACAAATTTTCAAAGCAATTCATTATGGAAAATGTGATATTCTCCACACATAATGCTAACATAGTGAACTATTTCTATGGTAAAATGGTAAAAAAAGTATACATCAATACTGATTTCATAAAAAAATTAATATGAAAAAAATATACACTTAAATATAAGAACTAAAATCATAGACCTTTTAGAAGAAAACATTAGCAAAAGCATGGCTTTAGATTAAGTAGAGTTTTTGTTTTGATCTTAACCATGCAGCAGAAAAGTATAAAATATCATGCCATATTAATATGCTGAACTGTAAAATGCTCAAGTCAACAATTTCTGACATTGCCAGTCTTATGGAAAACCCACTACTATTATGGACTACTGGACTATATTGGAATATTTTGCAGAATTCACATACCTACAATATTTAAATGACAATGGAATACCCATCTCTGACAAAACTTAATAAAAAAGGGGATACAAACGAATGACCATTTTGTATCTGTATATTCAAAATAGGATAGATATACACCTACATTCTCTAATTCAATGAATAGGAAGATTTGTTCTAATAGTGTTTGTGGACAGGATATCATGTCTGCCTTCTGTACAATGAATAGCCACTAAGACAACAATCTGCAATGTAATAATCATTAAAACTTGTCCTACTAATCAGTTTTGAAACTCTCTCATTGCTATTTGTTTCTCAATAAAATTTCTTTCAAATAGAAAAGAGAGACAAAAGGCACAAAACTTAAAATAATATGAAAAAAATGGACTTCATCCGAAAAAAAAAATTATGCTCTTTTAACAACACCATTACAAAAGCAACCTGGACTGGGCTGGGAGATAGCTTATTTGAAAAAGCACTTGCCTGGCAGGTGCAAGTCCTGAGTTCAAGTCCCGGTACTTCAAAAAGAAAAAAAGAAGGCAACCTCAGCATGGTGTGTAGTTCATTTGTAGAGTGCTTGCATGTATCAATCCTGGGGGCTCAATTGCCAGCACTATAAAAACCAACCAAGTGAAAGCAGGCATAGGGGCCAGAGGTGCAATTCCTGGGCTTGCTATGCTGGCTTCGCCCCTGGGGTGCACTGAGACAGCAATTGAGACTGACATGGTTGTGCTCACCTGTAATCCCAGCTCTTAGCAGGCTATAAATAAGCAGATCACTACTAGTCCTATCTAGTAGTGAGACCCTGAACATCCTATAGACTCTTCCCTAAAATACGAAATAAATAAAAATAAAAAACTCCACAAAATTAATAAGTCACATGATATATTGGGAAAATATTTGTAAAATATATCTGATTAAATATTCTCGGGCTAGCCAGTTAACTCAGTGGATTGAAGCACCAGCTTAAGCAGACAAAGACACAGGGGCTGGGGTTCAATCCCTGCCTCCCTTGCTAGCCATGCCCTCAGGGCATACTGAGACAATGATTGAGATTGGGTGCGGTGTCATGCCCCTGTAATCACATCACTTGGGAGGCTGAAAAACCAGAGGGATCACTACAAATCTGATCTGTGTTGATCTGTGTAGTGAGATCCTGTAGATCCTATACTAAATACTAAATATATATATATATATATATATATATATATATATATATATACACATATATATATGTATGTATTCTCATTCATAATGCATAAAGAAAATATAAGTCAAGGGAATAAAGAAAAAGTTTTTTAAAATGGCAGTAAAATTTGAATTGATACTTGAAATTAGGTTTACAAAAGATGTTCATAGTTATTCTTTTTAGCAACTCTCAATAAAGTCATCTTGAGCTATAACTCTGCTCATCAGCAATGCTGAAGAGCAGCCCATTCCTTATATATTACTGGCATGAACACCAAATATCAATTCCACTTTGAAAATTGCTTTAGTAATTTTTTACAATGTTAACCCTAATTTACTGCATTACCTCTCGATCCCATTGGCTATTCACTAAGGGGGATGAAAGTGTCTTTGTCTACAAGAATACCTTGACTCAGATAACCCTAACTGCCATGAGCAGTACCTGTCTGGCAAGCCTGAGGTCCTCCATTTGATTTCTGGCACCAAAATTTTTAAATCATTCCAAAAAGACAATGGGTGGCAGGAACACTGCTCAGTGATACAAAAGCCTGCCTGAAAAGCACAAGGTCTTGAGTTCCATTCACAGTACAAAAGAGAAATTAAAAAAAAAACCCTTACACATCCATCAACAGATGAGTAATAAACTGTAATAGAACTATAGAGTCAAATGGTAGCCAACAGCATAATGACTCACTTCAACATAGATGAATCTCCAAAGTATCATATTAAGCAAAAGAAACCAGGTACAAAGGGTTACACAGTGCATTTTTTGAATATATGTTGCACCTTAGGAAAGGCACATTTATCAGCAATAGAACATGAGCTCAGTGTGGCCTGCCTGTGAGGGAAATGGAAAGAAGCACTTCCCCGGGCCGTGGGGAAGTCTCTGAGCTGGTGGACATGCCCTGATGCTCAGTTGCAGTGGCTGCACAGCTGTGTTGGCAGCATTTTTAAAACTATATGCTTAAAATAAAGGTATTGTCTTGCACATAAATATAAAGAAATAACCTAAAATGAACATGAACTACTGTTATGGGCAAAACACCTTTAGAGACTTTCAGAAATTGTTTTATTTATTTGTAAAGTAATAGTTCTAGTCTGATAAATGAAAATGCTATCGCCCTGTGCAATGTTCATTTTTCATCTTTTGCCTTCCGACTTCTCTACGGCACATGAATTTGTGGACCAGTCCCTTCATCCTGAAACTTCTTTGCCTGCTTTATACGATTTCTCTTTTCCATTATCTTTTCAACTTTCTGGACTTTTCTTTTCTATATTCATTTCTTATTCCTGTTTGTTTACACATTCAATTTTTTATTTCTCTTCCTTAGATACTAAAATTATTAATAAGGTACTATATATGTTTTTGAATATGCTTTCACTTACATCACGGATTCCCCTGTTAAATATTACACATCAATTTCCAGTTCTGGGTCCATATATAAAGACCTCCTTGATGTTTAATTTGAATGCTTCATGAGCACTTTAAGAACAATGGTGTAACAAGGCATCATTCACCTTTCAATCCTACTTACCTTGATTTTCTTACCTTGTCCATGGCTTCACTATAAACCTCTCATCTGAATCATGATCAGAGTGTTATTCTAGATTCAAACCTTACTTAACTAAGTAAGTATTTCATTCTCCTTAATATTTCATGTATTTCTTTCTTCCTCTTTGTCCTTCCCTCTATCTTTACCAAAATTTAGTTTTCATGACCATTATAGCAGTGTGTGGAACACTGACCTTTAACTGTTCTCTTCCTCTCAGGCTCCATAGCACGTGACTTGTAAACCACACTTGTCACTAGATCATTTGGCTTCTCTATATTTCATGGGAAAACATTGATTCTTACAGATCGAAGTCTAAATCCTTCTCAATTCCTGACCTCACCTGACTACCACTCTGGCCTTTTCATGCCCATCCTTATGTCTCAGAGTCTAACAATGCTCTCACAGCCTTTCTCAGGCTATCCCTTCTCCCCGAAGTTCCACTGAATAACCAGCCCAAGCATCCGCAAGATTTACCAGAGTTCTAGCCGGGCATGGTGGCATATGCCTGTAATCCCAGCACTCGGGAGGCTGAGGCAGGAGGATTGCTGTGAGTTCGAGACCAGCCTGAGCTACAAAGTGAGCTTAAGGCCAGCCTGAACTGCATAGTGAGACCCTGTCTCAAAAAGACAAAAAAAAAAAAAAAAAAAAAAAAAGATTTACCAGAGTTCTAAGAATGGGTGGGCTTCACCATCAGGACCAATACTGTCTACTCAGAACATGGAACTCTGCCTTTTTATATTACTCCCCATAGTTTTCACTGTCCTCGAAATGCACCCCTCTTTCAAACGTCAGACATTCAGTTCTTCAATTGTTGAAGATTCTAACTCCTGCACTTTTCCCCAAATGAGATGAGGTCCTGTCTGTTTGTCCCACTCTGAGACATCATATCCCACCTCCATTTTTCATCAGCCTTCTACAATATCACCCTGCTCCTATCTTCACATGTTTTCTACAAAACAGCTAGAATAAGTCCATACTGAAGTCACTTGAATTTATTCATGATTCTCCCTGGTGAGAGGATAACAGGATCTTTTACCTCAGTCTCCCTTCTCCTCACTTGTGGTATCAGTGTCTCCCTCCAACACTGTATACCAGGCAGCCTGGGATTGGGGCTTGACTCATTGAAGTTGTCTCCATAATAGGCTTAAAGACTGCCTGAATAATGTTTCTGTGTCTCCTTGCATTTCTGTGTCTCCTTCACTCCTCGCCACACCTAGAGTAGGATTTCACAGCACTTTTTGTATCCTCAGCTTCCAGCACCAGGTCTGTGTCTAGACAATGTTACCAAATGCTGTATCTCCTTTGGGGCTCATTTCCTTAGGATAACTGAGGCTTCCTGTACTATGGCAAAGCATTCTTCTCACAGCATCTTTTGCCAGGGCCCTGGGGAACAATACCTCTGCCAATCCTGTCATGTCCTGTGAGCTTTAAGGGCTCTGTGACCCTAAAATTTAAACATCTGTATTTCTTTATAGTTTGTTGGCAAAGATATTATGATATCCCAGAGGATATTGTTATCTGTTCTATGACTGTTGCAACTTGGTTGACAAAGGCATAAGCTCTTATTCTTCAGGTCTTCAGCCTTTGAGGATAGTGGGAGAGTTCATTTTCATTCTGTCAATAATTTAATCAGGAACCATAATACTAGATACCAAAAGGCATAACAGACATATTGCAATGAAACTAAAAAGTAGGAAAAATAAAAGGCTACAGTGTGTAGTAAAGAACGGTGACACATCAGTTGTGAGTGCTGCTCTGAGTATCACCTGGCCCTGAGACACTGAGAAGTTAAGCAAGTCATAATAGCTCTAGACACATCAGAAATTCCTGGAAAGCATGGTGTGCATGCTGTAATCCCAGCCCTGGGGAGGTTGAAAGTGAGAGGATCACCAGGAGTCTGAGCTATATAGTGAGACCCTGCAACAATCAAATACATAGAAAGAAAGAAAGAAAGAAAGAAAGAAAGAAAGAAAGAAAGAAAGAAAGAAAGAAAGAAAGAAAGAAAGAAAGAAAGAAAGAAAGAAAAAAAAAAAAAAAAAAAAAAAAAAAAAAAAAAAAAAAAAAAAAAAAAAAAAAAAAAAAAAAAAAAAAAAAAAAAAAAAAAAAAAAAAAAAAAAAAAAAAAAAAAAAAAAAA
>PVKA01012022.1:0-59080 GCA_004027165.1 Ctenomys sociabilis | reverse complement strand
CAACCTGAAGACTGCATGTACCCCAGCCGCAAACCACTGAAAGGGAAATTAAAATTGTAAGTAAAGCCTGCCAAGAATGCCTGCCACAACCAGGTGGGACATTTGTTTCTTTGTGTTACCTGTGCTTGTTTAACTGATGCCCTTGCAATGTAACTTGAGGTATTTAAACTCTCTTAGTAACCCTTGATGTTGGGTGACAATGATGATTTATGGGGGTCAAGTAATCACAATGAGCCAAATCTGGCTCTGTATCTCCTGCTTCCTCTCTCTATGAAAGTCCCCAAACCCCACCAGGCAGGGCTCTGACTCTTTGGGAGAGATCCCAGTCAAGCTCACTGGTATAAATGCACTGCCTTCTAAGCCTTGTTAGTGCTGTCTCTTCCCTGTTTGGTCTATTTTCCATAACACTATGACACCCCTACCTCATGTGCCCACACTCCATACCAAGTGTGTACTTCTCTGACCTGCTTCATAACCTGCGTGCCTCTCACCAGCATATCCTGAAAAGCTTTTCTGCAATGAAAGTCAGTGAATCTACTCCATGGAGCAGGTGCTTGGACAAGTTGAGGTCTCTGTGTTCCCTTCAGGGACCTCCTCAGAACCCCTGTGACAGATTCACAGCGCTGCCTTTAGGAACTAGGTAGCAAGCCCAGAGAGATCCTATGCCTGAGTTGAGGAGAGCCCTAAGAGCACCAATGCTCTGCCCCACGTAGAACCCTGCATGGTTAGGAGAGGAGACTGACTCCTAGGAGAGCAGGAGAGCTTCCATCGACCTTAAGGAAGGACTTCAGGACTAGGCAGATTGGACAGCACTAAAACTGTGGAAGGAAATACATTTTTTTTTTTAAAGTCTAGAATTCCTGAAAGGGAGAATTAACTGCTTTCTTCTGACACCCTCTGGAGACCACTTTGCTCTGAAGAGGTAGGCAGGGAGGCATACTTTTCTCTCTGGGGTTGCTCCTGAACCTGGCAACAAAGGCCTTCTGCCTCATGATCTACCAACTCCTGAAATGATTTACCAGCTGTCTATTCTCTCAGGAGGTAACAGGCAATAAAATAAATGAAATTCCTATTCCTTATTACTTGACCCCCATAAATCATCACTCACCCTGGGTGAGCATTTATATCTAAAGCATCTCCAAATATGCAACATGCTGTTTCCTATAGTTTGAATGAAATGTAAGAAATAAGCAAAGAAACTAATGACGTGTTTTTCTGGATGCTCACGCTGCAAGCAGGAACTTGAATTTCAGAAATTGGGAGGTGCAGGTGCTTCTGTGTGAGCTGGGGAGAGTGAAGGTTCTTAAGGGGCTTCTAGGTGTCTTGTATTCACTTCCCAACTTTCCTTAGGATTCCACTCACATTTAGGACTTTCTGTCCTCCCAAGGTAATTGATAGATGTGATCCTTGGTGGGTATTATTTGCTATTTTTGGTTACTTGTGAGACCTATCTTGAGTTAAAAGCTATTGTATCCAAATAGGGGGTTTCAAGTGGTGCTGGGGAATTGGGGGAGGGTTGTTCTCCTGTCACCATGACAACAAGTATTTGCAGGAAGTGCAGGCTCCTCAGGGCACATTCCGCATTACAGTCATGTGACCTGGAGGGACCCCTTTGAAGCCCTTGTAATCTTTTCCTAAGCTTGGTAGTTAACATTTTCTGAACATAATCATTAACCATGTTCTGTAACAGATAATTACCCACTGTGGTTAGCATTTTCTATCCCTGAGTGCTCTCAGAAATGCAGAGTGCTCAAGACATACTCTGGCATTTGTTCTTTTACCCAAGTAAAATAAAGCAATTTGGCTTCTCCTCTAAAGCTGGGAAAGTTTGTGTTTTATGCAAAAATATTGTGTTGATCTGACAGCATTTGTCACCTTTGCCCAGGAGTCGTGCTTTGCCCTGTCTTGTAGCCCCACAGAGGCAGCTGCCACACTGCCTTGGGTCCCTTTCCTATATGTTTCTGCTTTCTCCGAGGGATGGCTGAGTCCCTATTAGACTTCTGGTGCCAATTTGCGCTGTGGAAGTCACTGGACTCATTTGCCAGCATGTACGAGGTGTTTTCTCTCACTAATAGAAGTGTCCCCTGGGGATGTCTCTTTGTCACCTGACCTTCTCCAAATATTTGTGCCACCACAAGGGATTCATGTGTCTTTCTTGGTCCTCATCTGCCCAGTTTATCAATCAGTATTTACTAGATTTTAAAAAAGATACTCAGCTATAAAGGAATCTACAAGATTGGCTTGCAGTGCTACCCACAGAGTCAGGTGTGGAAGAGTACAGAGTCTGCACACTGGAGACCCAAGGATTCAGTCGGAGATCTGAAGCTCACTGCGGTGTCCTATATGAATCGGTATTACAAGCCCAACGCCTCTGTGATGGAAGGCTCTCGAACCTACGCCAGAAGGCTGAGGCTGAAGGGTCTGCACTGAAGGTCAGAAGATGATGTCCAAGCTGAAGGTGAAGACTGGAGCCCCTCTGAAAACGTGGCAGCATCTCTGTCCTTCATTTCCCCTTTGTACTGTCCTGGTGACAAGCTGCACTGGGCTGTCCTCTAATTCGAAGTAGCATAATCAAGCTTTACACCCAGGTAAATCGTTATTCGTGTTGGCAACAGAATGCCTGCAAGCTCCTGTGACTGAAAAACAGTAGTCAAGCTGAAAACTGAAGCATAAAGTGCTAGAAGAGGAGGCACAAGGTGAGCTTACTGGGTGAAGCTGTGCAGGGCCCCAGGGAGGGCCTGCTCCGCATTGAGCACTCATACAGAGATCCATGATGATGCATTGTAGTTCACACTCATGTATATGTAAGATTAATGAGTGCATGGAGAGGTATACAGCCATATATTTGTGATCCACTCAAGTCTTTCAAACAGCAGCTGGCTGGGCTGCCTCTTGTCTTTTTAATTTGCTTATAGCGGTAGCAGCTTGGTTTCTGCAGCACTAAAACTTCCTTCTCTTCCTCCTCCTTCTCTCCCTCCTTATCCTTCTCCTCCCCAAAAGCACGGAGAATGGGGCCAGTCCCCTGATGTTTGCATTCCAGGGAAAGCTAATATATAATGAGGTCCCTTGTGATGCTGGAGCCAGTACTCTTCCACCATGCATGTCCAACTCTGAAGCAAACTACTCATTTTTCTCTCTCCATTGAGGATTGTTTTATTTAATATGCTCACACCTTAGTAATGGCAAGTGGAAAATTGTTCTATGAGTGGGAAAACCATCCTTGGCTCTGAAAGGCTGGACGTGCACATGTGCATGGTAAACCCCTTGACATCACCGTGACAAAGGTCCTGGTGGGGTGAGACTCTCAGCTCTGGGTGCACAGACTCCACCTTGGGGTTCTGATGGCCTGAGACAGAGGAAATTTTTGACATATGGAGTATAATTATCCCAAATGGAAGGAGGCCAAGATTGCCTGTTCTTATTGAGAACCTGCCTTGTCATAACCAAGTAGACATCATTTTCAGGGATGTAGGCTAGGAAGACAACATCTGGCTGTTTGGATGATCTGTTGTTCTGCATTAATTTGACTGTTTGTGCTCAAAGCCAGGGTGGAGACAAGCTCATTTAGAATCTTTCTGCCTGTCACATGTCAGCCCAGGAATATTCTAAAGCAGTGTGCTATTTGTTATAGGGTGTAAGTTCCAGGCCAACCAGTTGAATCAAATCAGTACATGGAAGCTTTGGCAAAATTAATAGTCAGGAGGCAGCTTATTCACAGAAGTGCAGCGCACGCAGGATGAGCTTCTCTGGCCTTTGGTTTGCTGCAGCCAAACAATAGTTCTGTTGTACGCACCAACCAGTGTGGCGGGTCCTCAGGGCACTGTCAAGCTCTGAGCTGATATCCATCCATGAGCTGATTAAATCTGCATTAATCACAGGCCCAGTGCAGGTGCCATCATTGCCTCTGGGTACTGCAAGAGGATCAATTGCCTCAGTTTAGAAGAATGAATAAATTTCCATCACTGATGGAAGCAATTACCTGGTAACAATGTCCTTGTACCTTAGTATTATCTTTTAATTAGCACTGAGGAATACAACTATGCTCATATTCTGTTTGGGTGCAGGCAGAAAAGAGACTGAGTCTTTCTATCCCTCTGCAGATTACTATGAAAACTCCTACAAAACTGCACATCTTGGTATCTGTGGCATGACTAATCTCTCTTCCTTTCCCTTCAAGCTGGCTCCCTTCTCTGCCCTAGGACTTCACGTTTTATAGCCTGTATTTGGAATGCTTTGTCCCCAGCACACCCCATATATTTTTATACTTGGCTCTTCTGTGTCACTCACATCTCATTTGGATGCCACCTCCCCAGGTGATCTTGCTGGCCACCACCAGCAAGGCCCCACTCTCTCACTCTCTGGCTGTATTACATCACGCTGGCTGATTGCCTCAGTTTCACTTTCCAGCATCTGAACGAGTCATTTTTCTGTGATGTCGCTCCCCTGAATTCACCACTATACCCCGAGCCACCGGCACCTGATCTGGTACAAAGTGCTGCTTAATGAATATGATGAGTGACTAGATTTCTCAGACACCTGTGGACAAGTCACTGAATGGAGGCTTCAAGGGGAAGAGCCCTTTGCTGGAGGATGCTGGTGTTAGTTAGGACTCTGCCCTGATGCATGAGGGATTGGGCAAGTTCCAGCCTTGCTGGGCTCATTCATCCCCCAGGACTCCTCAGATGTGAGATAACATTTCCAAACATTTGTTCTAGTTGAGAAGGGCACAGGATAGATGGTGACTTTTCCTGGTATAAGCGCTAGAACTTTAATTCTGAAGGGAAGCAAGCCACAGACGTTCGTCTAGGATGAGATGCGAAGGAGCTACCTCAGCAGTGATGGCTGAGTCTGTGGAAGCAACTCAGTGATTCACATGTTGGTGCCTTTATAGATAAATATATGCAATTGTAATTTGTCAGTTTGCTATCAAGGTACAAAAATAGACTCAGATTTATTGATGGGTCATTTGTGTGAAATGAGGGAAAGAAAAAGGGCCAAGGGTGACTCCAAAATTCATAGTTTGGATGAACTAGAGGCCACCTGCCGGGAGGAGCGGGGTGGGCAAGGGCCCAGCACAGGTGCATGGAGTGGGTGAGCAGGTGAGCTTCTCTGCTTTCCCTCCACCTGCTGATTGCATTGCCCATTTGCTTTGTCTGATCCTCACTTAATGATGTTGGGAGCCTTGTTTCCCTCTTGGAATTGTCACCAACTGATCCTGGCCTACTCATCTTGAGACTGGCCCCAGGGTTTGCTGTGTAGCCATCCAGCCAGGAAGGGGACCCTGGTCTTCAGGACTGGATCTTGACCTCTGTGTTGAGCTCACGAGTTCCCCTCTGAGGTCTCCTCACGTTGCCCTCTGCCACTTTGGGTACTCAAAAGCCTGTGGGGCCATGGTTCACCCTTGGAACCGGGAATCATGTGGGTTTTTCTCAACTCACAAAATAGACATGGATGATTGCATAACAAACTCCCTTTCCAAGGGGTAGGAGAAATGTGTGTTGAGTGAACCAAACAAAGCATATCTGCCTCATGAGGGGGGAAAGGCAGCAGCACGCCCATGGGGCAGGTGGCCGGCAGAGCCTGGGGGCATCTGTGGTCCACAAATGACCTGCTCAAGGACAGTAACTGGGAGAACATGACATGGAGAATCCATTCTGAGCTCATGTACAGACAGACATCTCCAAGGACCTACACACAGGTAGAACCACATCTTCCTTATATGTTTTTTGTTTGTTTGTTTGTTTGGTGGTTTGGAGACAGGGTCTTGCTATGTAGCTCACTCTGGCCTTGAGCTCACTTTGTAGCTCAGGCTGACCTTGAACTCACAGTGATTCTCCTGCCTCAGCCTCCCAAGTACTTCCATAACAGGTGTGAGCTACCACGCCCAGTAGCTTCCCTGTAGGTATTATCAGGAAGTGAATAGGTACCTCTGTAAGTCAGAGCTTGTCCTGCCAAGGAACAGAATCATCTCAGAAATGCTTGTGTGATCCTTGGCCAACAAATCTCAGAAGCCAGCTGTTCCTCGCGGAAGACACAGTGCAGAGGTGGGAGTGGATGGACCCTACCAAGTGTCACGTCCAGGTTGTGCAGCATTGGAGCTGAAGGAGATTTCACCCTGTGAGCAGATCAGGGGGTCGAAAAGAGGCTGGAGTTCTGGCTACAGAACTGCACGTCACATGGCCACTGATGCTTCTGACTTGTGTTTGTGCTGCTCTGTGTCTGAGAAAAGGGAAACTAGATCCTCGGGGTACAGCTGTCCATTTGTATTGATGGGAGATTGGCTCCAGGCCTCCAAGAAGTCCCCAGATACTCTTTGTTCCAAAACCCATGGATGCTCCAGTCCCTTATGTAAAGTAGCATAGTATTTGCACCTGACTTGTACCATCCTTCCATACCCTTAAACCCCCTTAGATGGCTTACAGCCAAAGTAAGCCATTCACAAAGAATGTAAATGCTATATAAGAAGTTGACTTACTGTACAGTCTACAGGAAAAATGTTCATGCTTAGTGCAGACTCAGCCAGTGCTGGGCTAACTACACAAATGATTCAGGTGTGAGGAGAACACTGCTCAAACGCCGAGTGTCGAGTGAGACCATGTGGCTCGAATGTCGCAGGAGGCCCTTGCAGGCTGAGTCTGCCCATCACCAGCGGCTGCACATCGCTGCACTTGTGTGGTATCCACTATAAGCTCAGCATGCAGTAAATTTTAGCTTTTGATTTTGGGGACTTTCTCAATTTTTAAGAAACGTTTTAAATCTATAGTCAGTTGATTCTGCAGATGTGGAGCTAGGACACACAGAGGCATGCCTGTCTGTCCTTGCCTGGTCGTGCCAGTCATTCATTAATTAGATAACTCCCCCCACCCCCCACCCCCACCCTGAGTATCTAACTCACATCTGTAGCTGTTCTCAGCTGGGAACACAGCACAGATCAAGACAGTTCTGGAGCTTGCCATCGTGACCTAGAATGAGACGGGACTCAAGGAAATAGTGATTACTAATTATTTAAAAGTTGTGGTAAGTAGTGGAAAGGGAACAATATCTTATATTATTGAAAAACATGGGACTGTGTGGATAGGACAGTGTTAAAGTTAGGGGAGCCCTATGTTTTGGATGAACCTTCTGTGCAGGGAGGCAGAGTAGAGCCACCTCTGGTAAGTGCCACACACTCAAATGACTTCGCAAGAAGCAGTTGCTGTGGTAAGGGAGCCCCTGGGTTCCACCACCGAAGGAACAAAACTGAGAAGAGACCAATGTACTTTTGCTCTTCATTGTTTTTTTTTTTTTTTTTGGTCCTTTTGTTCACAGGGCCAATTTCTCTGCTCAGGTCATTAGAAAACCCTTTTCTACAAGATGAATACAGTTCTAGTTATAGAATAACAAATAACATTCAAGTACTAGATCTTTAAATTAAATTTTTATAATTTTATCTTTTGACAAAGGCCAACGAAGAGTTTTCAGAAGGGTAGAGTAATTCTAAGGATTTAACTTGAGCTAATAAGGAAATTCCAGCAGGTAAAGCTCTGGCCCAGGACCTGAGGCCTCTGAGGTGGGGACATTTGATCTGTGTCTCAACCTGAGGCCTGGGATACCCTGGGGTGCTGGACCTTTCACCAACATGGAGTGGCACAATTAAAAGAGAACAACCAAGAAAAGGGTATGAGTGAGGTGGATGTTTTCCAGTTATGTAAACAGGTACAGCTTGCAGCCTGCACAGAGCTGAATACTTTCATAGGACAAATGGAACAAACTACCCATGGTTCCTTGACTACTGCTTTGACCTTGACCAGATTTCCCAATTACATTATTGTATGAAATAGTGGGGTAGGAAACAGTGGAGGGTCTGGGAAATAACAATGGAGAAAGCAAATTTGAAGCAGAAAGTGGTTTCTGCTTAATCTAGTCTCTCCTCCCTTTCACTCCTCAGGCGAAGTCCTTGTGGGGGTCTGCAGGGAAGAGACATCAGAACACCCATCTTCTGTGAAATCTAGCCCTGTATATTTCTAAAAAGAGTCATTAGTTCAGCACTTGAACCCCAAAACCTCAAGAGGCTGTAGACTTCTCATTCCTCTATGAAAGGGATCTAGAAACTATGCCATTGACAATACTCCAAAATCATGATCTCAGAGACAAGATCTTGTCCTCCATCTCATGACAGTCTTCAGTGTCACACATGCCCTGGGCCCTGCAGGCCTCATTTTTCTCAACTCAAAGCTTCCTGGCTCTCTTTGATGTATTCATGCTTTCAGTGTCCCTCCGACAGCTGCCTTACCCAACAGGTGGTGCTCAATAGGTGTATGGCAACTTGACAAGTCAGTGCTCCCGATCAAGATTAAGAGATTCCCAGGGACATGTGGCTTGGGTTCCCACAGAACAGCACTGTCACTGGGAACTGGGAACCACCAAGAGGTGTCCAGTAGGGCAGGAGCTAGCATGAGGGTTGGACAGGCTGGAAACAGAGTCCTGAGAACTTGCCTTTCAGAGGCTTCCTAGGCCTGTACCTGAGAGTGGTTGGCTGGAGGTGCTCTTGGGCTTCTTCTTACTTGCAACAGTCTGAAAAGCTCAGCTCACAGGATCCTTTCCAAGTCTGTGTTCAAATGGAGCACTCTCTCTCTCTCTCTCTCTCTCTCTCTCTCTCTCTCTCCCTCCCTCCCTCCCTCTCTCTCTCTCTCTTGCATGTGTGTACATGCCCTCGTGCCTATTCTCCCTTCCCTCCCCTCTCCTCCCCTCCCTCTCTTTGCTTTTAAATCAAAAGGAAAATCATTCTAAATTAAGAATATACTCAATAAATTTTCCCAAGTGGAAGGTAAGATACCCACAACTCACAATCTTAATCTAAATCAATTTTTTCCCTAACGTGAAAAACAAACAAAAATAACTTTTCAGGATAGTGAGTGGTAAGAGTCTGCACTGGCCTGTCAGAGCACTGTCCTCTTGGATCCTGAGCTTCTTGGTTGGTTCCACAGCTCAGGGCTGCATGAGTGTGGCTTGTGAGGCTGAGTGTCCTGCGCTTGTGCCAATGGGTTTCACTTTTGTGGCAGGCAGTGGGTCCACTGGGGAGAATTGCAGAGCAAGAACAGTTTTGAACTTTGGCAATGTTGTAAATCCCTTTGCCATTTCAGGCCAGCAGGAGGATTAATTAATTAGCTTTGGCTTTACTGAGTGATGGCCACAGGCCTCTGTTTGGAATTGGTGGCTTTTTTCACTGACTAAGTCAAGGCTGTCCCCTGGTACTGAGGACCACTCCTGGGATACTGCCATGCCTGAAAGTGTGCAGTGTTTGCCTGCTGTGTGTTTGATCTAGGTCCAACACCACAGCTGCCCTCAGGGGGCCCAGACTCTTCTCCTCTTGAAATATGACTTTTGAGGAAGAAACCAGAAGAAATATGGACAGGAGTTTTGAACATAGGAGCAGACTCGATTATGAATTTTTAATTTTTATCAATTTCTGCAAATGGGATTTGGAACAGACTTAGGTTCCCAATTGCGTTTCCTTGGTCTTAATGGGAGCTGCTGAAGCTGGAAAGCAGTTACACATGCAGGACAAAGCCAGCCTGAGAACACAGCAGTACCTCACTTTGTTAACTGATTTATCAGTAGAGAGGCTGAGCTTAGTAATCTCTAGGGTACAGATAAATGCATTACTGCTGTTGGGCAGTTTCTCTCCTTCACTCAAGAGAGAAAGGAGCTCCTCCTGATCCAGCCTTTTGTCTCTTGTCTTTTCTTCATTCTTGCCACCATTTCTTCCCAAGGTACACCAAGAGTTTAAGGGATCCCTACAGGTTTCGCTTTTCTTTACACTTTTATGGGAAAGGGGAATTCTTTACAGCAGAGATGTCTTCCAATAAAGCTCAAAATATTGCTCGAGGGTTCTCATCCTGTGTGTGCACTTGTGAGGCTTGCTGTTCTTCCTCCTACAAATGATGCCAGTATTGGTCAAGTACCTTGCTTTGGCTACTTAGTAGCCTTTGAAACATGGGACACTCCACAAATAGATGTATTAGTGGTTCTCCTTCTTATTATCCATGGTACCAAAGGTTGCTTGCTTGACACATCTCCCAGCCTGGGCCTGGGCCATGAAGGCATAGAGTTATGCTGGTTGAATAAAGAAATATTGGCTGGATCCATGGACATGCTCTGGAGAGGGCTTCTCATTGAACTCCTATGAGGTTAACCAAGATGAGTTGCTAAGAGAACATTCCAGGCTTCAACCTCCCCAAAACTATGTGCGAGATCACTGGAGAGAGCCAGGGGGCCAGATCTGTAGCAAATGTCTTGGGCCCAGAAGCGCTTGCTTCCTGGATGTTCATAAAGTGGGAAGAAACTGTTCTTGGGGAAACTGTGGAAGAGGCATTCTCCACGCAGCAAGGGGCTTCTGTCCAAGCTCAAGGCCTCAACTGAGCCCCCCACCCTTATGCCTTGGGATGCAGCTACTAAGCTGCATGGCCTGAGGAGGCCACTGTGCTTGAGCCACGCAGGGCACCATGCATTGTCAGACACCAGGCTCACTGTGGACTTTTGCTTATGTGGAGTGACTTGGCCCCTGTGTGCGTCAGTCTGGCAGCGGTTTCTCTGTGGGTGCTGTGAGTGCTGAAGGACGCAGACCTGGGCTTAGGAATATAAGTGAGATCGTACATTTAATCCTCTCAGCACAGTACACGGCCTTCCTGGGCCTAGTTTGTGCTCCCCTCCCCCAGCGGTGCTGTGACACTTGGAACCAACTGCTCACAATTTAAAAAAACTTTTAAAACTGTGAGCAGTTGCATCTTTGCTCCACCCTCCTTGTCCTATTTGGGACTTGATTTCAAAACAGTGCTCCATGCTAAGTCCTCTGTGGTGGCCTTAGATAACAACACAAATATAGGAACCAAGAAAACAACAAACATTTGAGACTCTTTCTGTTCCAATTTTAACTCAATCTAACTTTCTCCTTTTTGGGTTTTCTCCAATCTGTTTCTCTCTTTAAGACTGTTTATCCATTTGGCCCTAATGAGCCCCAAGTTTAACACCCGATGTGCCTGTATCAGCGCATGCCTGTGCTGAATATTGATTCTATTCAATTCACTTCTCTGGGCTGGTGAGATAAATCAACAGACTAGGCGCTGCTTAGGCAAGCACAGGGAGACGAGGGTTCCATCCCAGGTAACACACGCCGCACGAGCCCCACTACCTGGTACACTGAGCCGGCCACTGAGTGGCACATGCCTGTAATCCAAGCTCCGGGGTGAATGAAAACAGGAGGATCACTATGAGTCTGAGCTGCCTCGTAAGACCCTGTGCCAAATGCATAAAAACCAAAACAAACAAATAATTCACTTCCCTCCCATATGTACATTTTTTTGAAGTGATCCTGCTGGCTACAGTTATCTCATATCAGGGGTGTCCTGCTCAGGCGCCAAATGTAGGAATCGGTTGGACCTTTTAGTGTGATCCATTGCACTGGGGGAGAAAAGGAAGAAGGAATGAGGAAAAGATAGACAAGAAGGCAAGTGGCCCATCTGCCTGGCTGGTGAGATGACCCCCAGAACAACAGTATGGGCATTTATTTGTACCTTTCCAAAGTTAGTAACATGTGACACAAGACTGCCTAGTGACTGATACGTGACATTAGCCATCAGGATTCTTATCTCAGGACTGAGATAGCTTGGCTGCTGTAGGCACTGAGGCCTAGCCTTGCTTTCACACATTTGACCAATCTCCTGCTTCCAACGGAGTCTGCATTAAAGGAGACTCATGCTTTCTATGACAGCATAAAATGAAGAGGCACAGAAGCAGCGAAACGGAAAAATATAGTTATGGAAGAATATTTAAATTTTTATTGATATGTAGGAATTGTATACCGAATAGGTTTGGTGTGACATTTTCATGAATGCCTACATTATTGACCGAAGCCCGCCCTCCCTCTGCCAGCCCTCCAGCCCAGCCTTTTCTACTCTCTAGTTATCACTGTCCTAATTTTTAAGTACTTATTTGTGACTCATCATGGGGAGTTGGTACTTACACATATTTCATCTGAATCCCATTTAGTTCCTTTCCTCTGCCCGCCCTTCTTCCTCCTTCCATCCTTAGACATTCTTCTCATTTGAAAAAGGTCTATCTCCATGTTTCTTCTTATCTCTTTTATTTTTACTCTTTAAATTATTTATACTCTGTGTTTCTTGTATAAGTCATGCAAAATTTAAGCTTCTCTGTCTGATTTATTTGACTAGGCATTAAGGTGCATGCGGTTTTCCTACAAATGACTCAGATTTATCCTTCTTTATGGCAAAGTATCACTTCATTGTGCATATATACTGCATTTTCTTTATCTAGCCATCCTTTGATGGGACCTAGGCTCTTTCCAAGACAGCTCCAATATGATGAGTTATAGCAATAAATGTAGGTATGCACGTGTCACTATAGCATGATGTCTAAGTCTTAAGAAGATATTTAGAAGGGTTTATACCTAACATGTCTCCCCAAAGCCTTATGTGCTTCCCGGTGGAGCTTTGGGGTATGATCATGGGTGTGTGATGCTCAATTGACCTGCAGATTGGATTTACATAGTTCTGAGTGTGGTTGAGTAGATTTACTAAAGAGGGTAGCCCTGCCCTGAGTGTGGGTGACACCAACCGACAGGCTGGTGTCCTGGATGGAATAAAAAAGGGAAAACAGAAGGAAGGCTTGCTGCTTCCCTCCCGCCCTGCCATGGACTATTTCCCCTCTGCAATAGCCCTCCGCTACACTGTCCTGTCTTGAAAGCATGATGGTGGAACTTCTGCAAACTGTGAGTTAAAATAGTCCTTTCTCCCACAGAGTTGCAGGAAAGTAACTAGGATAGCAGAACTCCTCAGTCAAGTTTTGAAGAATCTTTATGCTGTTTTCCATAGTGATTGTGCTGGTTTATGTTCCCACCAACAATGCAGAAAAGTTTCCCCTACCCTCAACAAGCTCACCAGCATGTGTTATTTTCTGAGTTCTTTTTTTGGCAGAACTGGGGATTGAACTCAGGCCCTGTGCTTGCCAAGGAAGCGCTTATTCCACTGAGCCATCTCCTTGGCCTGTGAGTTCTTAATGGTAATAATTCTTTCGAGAATAAAATGGAATCTCAGTGTTAGTTTGATTTGCATTTCTAAAATGGTCAAAGATGCTGAACATTTTTTCATGTGCTTATTAGGTTTCTACACTACTTTAGAGAAATGTCTATTCTTCTGTTGTCTTTGTCTTTAATTTTAATGCATTTGGTTGTTATGGGGTCTCACTACGCAGCTCAGACTCATAGTGATCCTCCTGTTTTCAACCTTCACAGCGCTGGGATTACAGGTGTGCACCACCATGCCTGGACTCTGGGGACAGGGCTGGCACAGCATGTGGGGCCAGGGACTGAATCTCAATCCTTGCATTTGCCTAAGCTTGACTGAGCAGGTACTTTAGTCCACTGAGCTATCTCGTCAGATCCCTGCTGTCAAGTTTTTGATTGAATTTTTTATTTTGGGGGAGGTCTAATGCTTTTGGTTTCTTTATGTATTTTAGATTTTATTTCTCTGTCTGATAATAGTTTTGATTCTATAGGTTGCCTTCTAATAGTTGTTTCCTTTGCTAAAAAGAGATTTCCAATTTTATATAATCCCATTTATAATTTGTGTTATTTTTGTGCAATTGAATTTCTGTCCAGAAAGTCTTTGCCTGTGCTTATATGTTTAACCATTCTTTTATCTTCTAGAAGAGTAAATGTTTCTGTTAATAGCTTTGTATTTGATCCATGTCCCATGTCTAGATTCAATCTTCTGCAAGTGTATAACAAGTTTTCTCAGTGCCACTTGTTAAAGGTTCCTCCAGTGGTTTTTACTCCTTTGTCAAAGATGAGATGATTGAATATTCCTCTTTTATTTTTTATTTTATTTAATTTTTTTGGTACCAGGGATTGAGCTCAGGACCCTGAGCTTGCAGGCAAGCTCTTATGCAGATGCATAACTATTTCCCCAGCCCTGGGCTTGTTTTTCCATCTTTTATTCTGTTCATTTGATCCCCAAATTTGTTTTTTGATCCCCAAATTTCACTGCCATTTTGGAATATAGCTTGAAACCTGGGACTGTGATGCCTCCTGTTCTGCTCTCATTGCCCGACATTCCTCTTGTGGTTCACTCTTCTGGTTCCATATAAATTTTAGGACTGTATCCTCCCTCCAGTTCTATGAAAAAAGGCTGTTTGTGTTTTGGTCTGGATTAGATTAAATCTATGCACCAGTTTTGGAACTATGGCTATTTGGACAGCATTGGTTCTAGTTATCCAGAAACAAGTTACTACCTTTCTTTTTCTTTTGTAGGTCTTTTTGAGATAGTGTTTCACTATGCAGTTCTGCCTGGCCTTCAACTCACTTTGTAATTTAAGCTTGCTTCTACCTCATAGTGATCCTCCTGCCTCAGCCCTCTGAGTGCCACCAAATCTGACCATGGCTTTCCATTTTCTGATGTCTTATTGGATCTCCTTTCTCAGAGTACTGTAATTTTCATTGTAGAACTCTTTTACTTTTGTGATTAATTTTTAGATATTTAATTTTTTGCTACTATTGTGAATGGTACTGCTTTCTTGCTTTGAGTCTCAATAGGTTTGTTTTTGGTCTATTGACTGATTTTGGTCTATTAATTTTTAAAACTTATTTAAATTTTATTTATTTAAAATTTATTTATCTAGGGGCCAGGGAGATGGCTCAATGGGATAAGCACTTCCTTGGCAAGAGCAAGGGCCTGAGTTCAATCCCTGGTTCTGCCAAAAAACAAAAACAAAAACAAAAAAATAAAATTTATTTATCTAAAATTTGTTTATTTATTTATTTGATACAGGGTCTTGCTACATTTTTCAGACTCAGTGATTTCTCCTGTCTCAGCCTCCCCAGGGTTGAGACTATGGGTATGCACACCTGGTTTCAGGACTGGCATTGCATGACCAGGGTTCTGGGCCATGTGGCATGTGAACTGAGGGTCAAACTTGAGCTTGCCAGGCAGGCACTTATACCACTGAGCTCTCCCCAGCCCTGATTTTTCTTTTTCATTAGGAATTGAACTCATGAACTTGTACTTGCCAGGCAGGTGTTGTGGTCCTGATTTATTCCCAGCTCAATGCTATTGATTTATCTTTATTTTGTATCCTACTTTACTGAATTGTCTTATTAGTTCTGAGAGTCATCACTGGAATTTTTGGGTTTTCTGTATAGAGGATCATATCACCTGTAAATAAGGATTTCTTTCTTTCTATTCATATCCCTATTACTTTTTCTCTTAATTGATAGCTCATAACACAGTTTTGAGTACTGAGTTAAACAGAGTGATAATAGTAAATATCTTTGTCTTATTTCTGATTGTAGATGAAAAGCTTTCAATTTTACCCCAGTGTGTTAATGGCTGCAGGTTTGTCATAAATGGATTTTATCAGTTTGACATAAAGTATTTCCATGCCTTTTTTCAGGGTTTTTATAATAAATTGATGTTGGATTTTGTCAAAGGTCTTTGTCTGCCATTATGATGATCATGTGGTTTCTAATTCTTGCTTCATTTTATGTGATATATTTATTAATCTGTGTGTGTGCTGTGCTATCCTTCCATTCTAGAGATGAAGCCATCTCTTGATCATGACGTCAGATCGTTTTGACAATTTCTTGAATTATATTTGTATCTTGTTGAGGATATGTTGCATGGAAATTATTGTTTGATTCCAGGAAGCATTAATTTCTACTATGACCCCTTGATAATCGATGAATATGTTGTTTAATCTGCATGTATTTATATAATTTCTGCATTTCTCCTGTCAACGACTTATACTTTTATTGCACCATGATCTGGTGGTATTGTGGCACTTGGTGTTCATGTCTTGTTATCTTTGTCTAGAGATCCTGCATAGTTTTTGGAATGCTAATTTGATAGTCATACATTTCTTGAGGGGCTCTTTGTCGTGGAAGCTCCTAAATTGTCCATCAATTTTGAAAGCTGAGTTGCAGGATAAATTAAACTGGGTTGGAAGTTGTTTTCTTTTAGGGCTTGAAGAACTTCCTGCCAACCTCTCCTGGCCTCTAAGGTCTGTGTTGAGAATTTGCTATAGTTCTGATAGGTTTATTTTTTATAAATAATTGTTTTTCTTTTAACAGTTTTAATAATTCTGTTCTTATGTCGGACTTTAGGGATTTTTTACTATGATGCTCTGTGGGGAAATTCTATTCTGCTCATGGCTATTTAGGGTTCCACATGCATCGCTTACCTGTTATGTTGAATTTTCTCCTTGTACTTGAAAAGTCCTCTGTTGTGATTTTAGTGAACATCTGTTTTTGCCCTTCATGCTGGCTAATTTCTATTGTCTCTCTGAGGTTAGTCTTCTTTACATCATCCAACAGCTGTTGTGTCCATTTCACAGACCACTTGCTTCTGAGTTATCTCTGAGGTACGTGATTACCTGCATCATCCCTCTCTAGTTCTGCCACTGTCTCCTCATATGTCACTTTTGTTGCCCATACTTTCAGTAGAATATTTTATGTCCTTGTATCTCTGTTTGGTATCTTTCCATGGAGTCTAAAGCTTCAGATAAACTGGTCATTCATTCATATTTTGTATAATTTTGGTTAGTTCAGTTAGCTTTTTGTTTGTGTCTTTTTTAAGCTTGTTCATCATTTTGTTACTTATGTTCGTTATTTGTTTGGTTAGCATTGCCTTTGAGCTCCTGACTATCTCATTGATCTGAGTTTTTTTTTTTTTTTTTGTCACGTCCAACAGTCCAGCCAGTTGCTTCTTGATTTCTTTCCCATCAATGCCTATTCCCATCTTCAGGAGACTTGGAAGAGTTTGGAAACATTTTGTTGCATTGTTTTCTCATGTTTCTATTTTTTTATGTGCTGAGGATTTGGGATCAATTAGTATGGAGAGATTCTGTTACTAGGAAGGAAGTCTTTTTTTTATTGAAGAACAAATAGCAATGAGACAGTTTAAAGACAAATTAATAGGATAGATTTGATAAATTAATACAATGCAAACTGTTTTCATAATGTTTTGGTATCATACAAGGTGCATACATGATATTATACTTACAGACATGATTAGTGAATCAATGAATTAAGACAGTGTAGCTGTATACTTATCTTATTTTTTATACCTGAATTATATCACAGATTCAATATTTAATACTTTCTACCTTGTTATTTTCCTATCCTGTCCAACCACTATTAGTGCAAATCTTGCTTCTCATAGAATTATGCCAAGGCACTGCATATTTATCCTAACTGTACTGTTTATACACACACATCATGATTCTTCCTTTGCATACCCCTTTTTTTTGTCTAGACCTGTCAAAGATGGGCACTCCCTTGTCATTAAACCAATTTGGGTGCCTGAATTCAGCGACACAATCCAACACAGTCCAGCAGTCCACAATAATAGAGGAAGTCTTTTGATTAAGCCCCTCCCAGCTATGTGATCTTGGCTTTGGCTGTCTTGGTATTTATCTATCTTTTGCATTTGCTCAGTTTTATCAGATCAGACCTGGTCACTGTGCTATAAGGACAGAATGCCCACTGATCCTATCAACATCAGCAGGCCCACCAGTCACACACCTTAAAACTTGTTTTAACAATGCACTCTTTCATCAGTGATTCATGCAGACTGTAGTGTCCTACCTATGACAGGTAGCTTGGGATTAGTGGGCAGAAAGCAGAAAAAGGAAACGGAAATGGGTAGATCAGTAGGAAAACGATGGAAGAGAAATATCAGCCAGTGGAAAACAGGAGATTGAACTCTGCTGGAATTACTAATTTTTGAAAAAAAATCTTTTGCTTATTTATATATTTATATACAGTGTCTCTCTATGCAGCTTATACTTATAGTGATTCTTCTGTCTCAGCCTCCCCAGGGCTGGGAGTACAGGCATGCACCACCATGACCAGCTTCAGTGCCAGCACGATGCACCCAGGGTTCTGCAGCCAGCCCAGCATGTGGTATCAGGGATTGAACTCTAGTCCTTGGTCTTTCTAGGGAGGTGCTTAGACCTCCAAGCTATCCCTCCAGCCTGGAATTATTTTTGTAGCTGGAGTAAAAGACTGGTACAGAAAGGATTTGAGAGACCATGTGTGCGAACAGGAGAGGGATGCAGAAGGAAGTATAAGTGGAGAGGAGGGAAGCTGGGAGGATGTTAGGATTTTATTATGGTGTTAGATTAACTTCTGTTTGTGTCCTTTATGCATGACCTTAGTGAGAGCCTGACTTGCCCGTGAAAGACAAAGATACTTTAGATTAAAGCACTGGTTAATACTTTTTCTCTCCTTTGGCATATATATATATATATGAAAAAGAAGAGAGGAAAATGACCTACGAGAGGAAGAGAGAAGAAAAAGGAATGGGATAAAGATATCTTACGCAGTTGCAAAAACAAAATTCAGTCATCACTTTAGTTCCAGAAATATTTCAATCTGAAAGCTGACCAGTGAATCTCTCCCCTCCGTGTCCACACATGCAGAGGTTTTGACCTATTGAGGACCCGATGGTGGCTTATGAACTCATTTGGCTATTGCAAGCCTCAATGGCCACAGCTCACTGCACTTTTGTCATTGTCTTAAGATCAGACTGCCTGTGATTGGGTAACTGATTGTGTCAATCTGAGTATGAAACACCCAATTAAATTGGATCATCATAGTTCTGCATTTGGCTAAAGGGACTTACTGGAGATTTGCTGGGATTTACTGGGTGTGAGTGATAGGGATGAATAGGCTTGCCATCTGAGTAGAAGGAAAGGGAAACGTGGAAGGAGGGCTGCTTCCACTTCTCCGGAGGAGTCACCTTGGACATCCTCTCCTGACTGCCAGTGCACACCACTGTGACACCACTGTGAGGGCCAGCCTTTTGACAGGATCCTACGGCTTCTCAGCCACACAGACAGAACCTCTGCATTCTTCCACACCTGACTCTGTGGGCAGCCATTGTAAGCCAATCTCATCAATTCTTATATATCTGCATATCTTGTGCTAAATCTGTTTTTCTAGTAAACACTGGCTTATACACCTTCTCAGTTAATTTAAGTAGGGAAGTTGCAATATGATTTTCTTAGTGCCCAGTTTTCTATGGATTTCCACAAAGGTCCACTCAATCCACATTCCCTTCTCTGACAGCAAATCTGATAGCTGCTTCTATGATCTCTCTTTCTATCTTGGTTACTTTTCTTTTTTTGTGGCCGGCTCATCCTGCCCTGGGGGTGGGGCTGGTGTGGCACATGGTTCTGGGATCAAACCATGCATGCTTGCCTAAGCTTGCTTAAGCAGGCTCTTTGGACTGCTGAGTTATCTTACTGGTCCCATAGTTACTTTTCTTGCTGTTGAGAAAAAACATCCAATGTCCAAATCTAAAAGAGGAAAGGTTTGTTTAGCTCACCATTGTAGAACTTGTAGTCCATAGTTGGCTGGTTCCAAGGCAGGGTGGCATATAGCAGAGGGGAATCCCAGACGGGAAACAGTCCATAGTGGTGGAAGGCAGCAGAGCAGTGAAGTAATGAGGCAGCAGCAAATGCCAATCACAGACCTTCTTCTGTCCCTTATATTCTGTTCATTCTGCCCACCCTTAGGTGGGGCCTTCTCATTATTCACACCCAGAACTGTGCCAAACTCATCAGTGGGCTGGTTGCAATCACACCTTTGAGCCCAGCATCACATTGCCTAGCTCCAGCCACCTTTGAAAAGCCTCCCTTGTGACCACAAGCACCTCTGGGGGACATCTGGATACAAGCCCCAACACAGAGCACCCCTGGGCACTGCGATGAGGCTGCTGCTTTTTGACTCTGCACTTGAGGTCTTTTCGCACTCCTTCTCTCCAAAGTGTCATGCTCCAACTGAAAACTCAGCAGAATCTTAGGGCCTACTGTGTTCGATGCCCCTGGCAGGGCTTGGTAGGGACATGCTGGTCTCTGACAGTGGGCAGTGGTGAGCAGCATGTCCTGCAGGCAGAATGTTGTGTTTGGGGGGCAGAATGGGAAAGGGGCTATTCGTGGGGCAATCTGGTTTGTTAGGTCCTCATAGTGTCACTGTTTGTAGTCTCTGCCCTCTTGCATGGCCTCTAGGGGCAGTTTTCTCAGCTCACAAGCTGTAGGGTTCGGTGAATGCTTTCACCTTGTGCAAGGACCTTCTAGTGCTTTCTCAGACACTGCTTTCTGGCTTTCAATTTCTCTGATGCCCTGGTTTGCAAATACCTTGTTCTCCCTGTTCCTTTGCCCGGGTGGGGCAATAGAAGGTTAGAGCCTACTGCAGTGATCAGGTCACTGTGAGGTACAGTGCTAGTCTGAGGGGACTGGGAACTGAAACTACTTCCATAGGACCTCATCTCTACTGAAGACATTAACAGTCACCTTATTCCCAAATGAGGTCACATTCTGAGGTGCTACTCATAGTGATCCTCTCTTCTCAGCCTCCCTATCACTGAGATTACAGGCATGCTCACACCTGTTTCAGGGCCAGCACAGCATGCAGATTGAACCCGGTCCTTGTACTTGTCAGGCAAACACTCAGACCTCCAAGCTATGTTCTGAGCCCTCAATATATGCATTTTTCAGGTGACACTATTCAGCCCCCAGCTGAACGGCAGTCTATAGTGTCTGTCTGCCATGTAGGGTAAATAGGTGAACTGACCTAACCCTGAAAATCTCAGGTATTTTATGTTCTTGTTTGCATTTAACATTTATTTATGTTTGTTTTCAGTACTGGGGATTGAATTCAAGACCCTGCGCTTACCAGGCAGGCACTTATTCTACTGAGGTATCTCCCCAGGCCCCTACATTTAGCATTTAATTCAGTCTAAAGAGAATGTGTTTTCTTTCTTTCTTTCCTTTCTTTCTTTCTTTTTTTCTTTCTCTTTCTTTCTAATTGAAGAACAAATAGCAATGAGACAGTTTTAAGAAAAATTAATAGGACAGATTCGATAAATTAATACATTGCAAACTGTTTTCATAATGTTTTGTTATCATACAAGGTACATACGTGATACTATACTTACAGACATTATTATAGAAGATGTCTCTAATCAGTGAATTAAGGCAGTTTAGCTGTTTACTTATCTTATTTTTTATACCTGAATTATATCATAGATTTAATAATTAATACTTTCTATCTTGTTATCTTCCTAGTGGTTTTCCATAGTACTAGAAGCCAACATAATGTCTTGTCCAACCTCTAATAGTGCAAATCTTGCTTCTCATAGAATTATGCAGAAGCACGGCATATTTATCATAATTGTACTGTTTATACACACACATCATGGTTCTTCCTTTGTATACTCCTTTTTTTGTCTTCACCTGTCAAAGATGGGCACTCCATTATAATTAAACCAATTTCGGTGCCTGAACTCGGTGACACAATCCAACACAGTCCAGCATTTCACAATCATAGTGAGTTATCTGAAGAAGTTGTTGACTATAGCTATTTACAGCTCAACTTATTATTGTGGCCCCATGTTATATACATCATTTTTATACTTTTCTGCTGGATGTTTAAGACCGAGATAGAGCAAGACCTATATACCAAAAAATGTAGCTTTTGTTTCTGATGAGGTCAGTGAAGTCCCCTCAGGGTTTATCTTGTAATCCTGTACCTTATTCTGTAGATCCTTTGTGTCATCCATGTGGACAAGTCACAGTCAATGCTTGACCAGTTTGTTCTCTGTGAGAGCCTGAGAAAAAGTTTTCTCTCCATGTGACTCTCCCCAGGCATACTATAGATCATCAGTCTCTTTCCTCTGTGGCTCCATAATCTCCTTGATCAGAAAACTTGGGGCACAACTGAGTTTCATAATGTTACGGTACAGGTTCACCTATGTCCTGAGTCTTCACTGAGCTTGAAAGTCTAGGGCCAAAATGTTGGCTGGCCTTGTGGCGCTTCTACATTTCTCCAATTTTGATCTGCGAACTTAGGTTGTTAACCATCCAGAAGAAAAGCTGATTAGTACTCTGCAGAATATGCCATTCAGTTTGCCCTAACTATCTGACTCAATTGTCTTTAGTTATTGTACTTTTCTATTTGTATTTCTTCTTTTGACTTCTTATACTAGGGGGACTATATGATCTTTGCACATGTGTGTCTGGTTTATTTCACTTACAAGTATATGTTCAAGTGGCATCCACTTCAATATAAATGCTTCAAGTTTATCATTCTTTATAGCTGAGTAATACTCCATTATATAGAAATACCACATCTTTCTTAACCATTCCTCATGTGACAGACATCTTGGCTGTTTCCAAGATTTTGCTATCACAAATTGTGCTGTTATAAACATAGGTATACACATATATCACTTTGACATAATGTTTTCAGTTCCTCTGGGAAAATTCCCTGTAGGGGGATAGCTGGCTTGAATAGGATTTCCAGTCCTACTCTTTTGAGGAGTCTCCACACTGATCTCCACAATGGTTGTACCAGTCTACATTCCCACCAGCAGTGGAGAAGTGTTCCCTTTTCCCCACACCCTCTCCAACATTTGTTGTTGGTTGATTTCCTTATGATAGCCATTCTTTCTAGAGTGAGATGGTATCTCAGTGTTGTTTTTATTTGCATCTCATGGATGGCTAGCGATGTGGAGCATTTGTTCATATATTTATTTGCTTCTTTAATTTCGTCCTCTGATGAATATCTCAGATGCCCATTTCTGAATTAGGTCTCTCTCTTGAGAGCCCTGTTATATCTTAGTTCTTTATATATTCTGATCTTTGTCTGATTGCTTATTAGTTAGGATTTTTTCAAAATTTGTGGGTTGTCTTTTCACTTTGTTGACAATTTCTTTTCATGTGCAGAAAGTCCTCAAGAAGAATTGATCCCAGTTGTTGATTCTTTCAACTGTTTCCCGAGTGAAGACATGTTTCATTAACTCTTAACCTACTTCTATGTCATCAAGAGTTCCTCCTACTTTGTTTTCCAGGAGATTGAGTGTTTCTGTTTTAATGTTTAGATCTAACATCCATTTTGACTTTAGCTTAGTGCATGGTGACAGAGCTGGGTCAAGTTTTAGTTTTCAGTATGTAGAAAGCCAGGTTTTCCAGCACCATTTGTTAAAGAGGCTATCTTTCTTCCAGCAAGCTTGTTTAGCCCCTTTGTCGAAGATCAGATGGCTGCGTGTTTTCGTAGATGCCTCTGTGTCTTCTAATCTATTCCACTGATCCTCAGGTCTATTTTGTTGCCAATACCATGTTGATTTTATCACAGTGGCTTTGTAGTATAATTTCAAGTCTGAAATTGTGATGCCTCTTGCCTTGTCTTTTTTGGCCAAGATTGCCTTTGATATTTTAGGTCGTTTGTGGTTCCAAATAAATTTTGGGAACAATTTCTCTAGGTTTGGGAGGTATGTTGGGGTCAGTTTGATAGGGATTGCATTAAATCTGTACAGCAATTTTGGGAGAATGGCCATCTTCACGATGTTAGTTCTTCCCATCCAAGAGCATGAAATATTTTTCCATTTTCCGAAATCCTCTATAATCTCTTTCCTTAGGGTGTTGTAATTTTCTGTGAAAAGATCTTTGACTTCCTTGGTTAAGTGAATTCCAAGGTATTTCATTTTCTGCAGTGCTATTATAAAAGGTATTGCTTCTATTGTTTCCCTTTCAGTGTACTTGTTATCTGTAGAGGAATGCTATTGACTTTTGAGTATTGACTTTGTATCCTGCTATGCTACTGAATTTCTGTATCAGATCTAGTAGTTTCTTGGTGGAATTTTTTGGGTCTTCCAAGTAAAGTATCATGTCATCTACAAATAGTGATAATTTAATTTCTTCTTTACCTATTCTTATTCCTTTTATTTCTCCCTCTTTTCCAATGACTGTTGCTAATGATTCCAAAACTATATTGAATAGGAGGTGTGATAGAGGACATCCTTGTCTTGTACCTGATTTAAGAGTAAAATATTTCAGTTTTTCCCCATTTAGGTTTATTTCAACTTTTGGGTTGTCAGAGATGGATTTCTCAAGTTAAGGCAGAGGCCATTATGCCAATTTTCTGTAGGACTTTGAACATGAATGAGTGTTGGACTTTGTGAAAAGCTTTCTCTGCATCAATTGAGGTGATCATGTGATTTTTAGATTTCAGTCTATTAATATAGTGTATTACATTTAAACAATATTTGCAAATATTGAACCATCCTTGCATCCCTGGGATGAATCCTACCTGGTCATGGTGTATGATCTTCTTGATGATTTGTTGTATTCTACATGTTAGGATTTTATTGAGGATTTTTGCATCTATGTTCATGAGGGAGATTGGCATGTAGTTCTCCTTTTTAGTTGTGTCTTTCTCTGGTTTTGGAATCAGTATAATACTTGCCTCCAGGAATGATTTTGGGAGGACTACCTCCTTTTCAATTTCATTGAAGAGTTTCAGGAGTGTAAGGATTATGTGTTCTATAAATTTCTTGTAGAATTCAGTTGTGAATCCATCAGGACCTGGAGTTTTCTTTGTTGGTAGGCATTTTATTACGTTATTGGCTTATTGAGAGTTGTTGTATCTTCTTGGTTCAGTTTTGGTAATTTGTACCTTGCTTGGAATTGGTCCATTTCGTCTGTGTCTTCTATTCTGTGAGCATAAAGATTCTCAAAGTAGCTATTGACAATCTTCTGGATTTCCACTGGGTCTGTGGTGATTTCACCCTTTTCATTTCTTGTTGCTTGTATTTCAATTTTTTCTTTCCTCTTTTTGATGAGGTTGTCTAGAGGCTTATCAACTTTATTTAGTTTTTCAAAGAACCAACTTTTTGATTTGTGGATTCTTTGAACTGTTTTCTTCATCTCAATTGAATTAATTTCTGCTCTAATCTTTATGATTTCTTCCCATCTTTGTGCTCTGGATTTTGTTTGCTCTTCTTTTTCTAGTTGTTGGAGGTGCAACATTAGGGTGCTAATTTGTTCCCTTTCTGTTTTCCTAATGTGTGAGTTTATAGCTATGATTTTCCCTCTAAGAACTGCTTTCATTGCATCCCATAATTCCGGTAAATTGTGCTTGAATTTTCATTGAATTGTAGATATTGTTGAATTTCTTGTTGAATTTCTTTTGTGACCCATTGATTGCTTAATTTCCATGAATTTAGCAGGATTTTCTGGTTTTTTCTGGACTAGTATGTGATCTATTTTGGAAAATGACCCATGTGCAGCTGAAAAAAACGTGTATTCGGCTGTGGTTGGATGGAACACTCTGTTCATGTCGACCAGGTCCATTTGTTCCAAGCTCTGCTAGCTCCTTGCTAATTTTTTTGTCTGGTTGACCTATCTTTTTGAGATAAGGGGGTGTTAAGGTCTCTTGTTAAGATTGTGGTCTTAGATATTAGGTCTTTCATGTCCATTAAGATTTGTCTTACATAGTTGGGTGCTCCTGTGTTTGGTGCGTTGATATTTATGAGTGTTACCTCTTGCTCTTGAATTTTTCCCCTGACCAATATATTACAGTTGCCTTCTTTATCTCATTTGATCATTATTGGTTTGAAGTTGAGACTGTCTGAGAACAGAATTGCTACTCATGCTTTGTTCTGAGGTGCTGGGCATGCAGTATTGTTTTCCATCCTTTGACTTTGAGTCTATGAATGTTTTTTAAGTTAAGCGTGTTTCTTGTATACAGCATATTGTTGGATTTTGTTTCCTAATACACTGTGCCAGTCTATTTCTCCTAACTGGAGAATTGAGTCCATTTACATTGATGTTTATAGTTGAAATGTGTTGACTTATGTTTGTCATGGTATTTCCCTGTTGTTGTTTACTCCTTTGTATCCTGTGTTTAATTGTCTGTCCTGTTTAATGGGTTTCTTCCATTCTCATTCATGGAGTTCTGGTCATTGTGGTCTCTCTCTAGAACATTTTTCAGTAGCCTGTGTAGGGATGGCTTTGTCATCATGAAATTCTTTAGTTTTTCTTTATCATGGAAGTATTTCACTTCTCCATGAAAACTAAAAGAGAGTTTTGCAGGGTATAATAGTCTGGGCTGGAATTTGTCCTTGTACAGGACTTGGAAGAACTCTTCTCCATGCTCTTCTTGCCTTCGTGGTTTGTATAGAGAAGTCGGCTGTAATTCTGATGGGTTTTCCTTTTAATGTGATCTGCTTCTTCTCTCTAGCAGCTTTCAGTATATTATTCGTGTGTTGGATTTCTGGGATCTTGACTATTATACGTCTCAGTGTGTTTTTACTTGGGTTGAAGTTATTTGGTGTTCTGTATGCTTCAGTTTCCTAATGTTGGATTGTTTCCTCTGTTTGGGGAGTTTTCTGTGATTACTTCTGCCTATATTCTTTTTATGTCATTTATATTGACTCCTTTATTCTCATTGATGCCAGTGAATCTCACATTGTTCATCTTGGCATCATCTTGAGGTGATGGATTATTTTTTCTTGCATTCTCATTGTTTTTATGAGATCCTGTCTCACGTTTTCACTAGCTGCACCAGTGTCCTCTAGATCTGAATCTCTGTCTTTGCTTTCACTCAAATGGTTTTGTAGACTCGTGATTGATACTTTTAGTTCTTCTATATCTCTTTGACTCTGCTTCATGCGTTCTATTTCTTTTCTGCATTGCTCATTACAGGACTCCATCACATTTCTGATCTCCTCTATTTTATTATCCATGTCTTCTTTAGAAGTAACTATTAATTCTTTTTCTGCAAAGTTTCTTCCAAATTGGGTTTCCTCCTTATATTTCCAGAATTGCTTCTGTACTTCAGGTGATATGATTTTGAAAAATTCTTTTTTTGATTTCAGAAATCATTTCTGCTTTGAGTTCCTTATGACCTTTCTGCTATTGTTTCTTTGCTTCAGATGCTGTTAATTCATATGTTTCAGCTGGAATAGTGTTCTCTACACTTGCTCTGAGTGCGCATTGGGTTTCCTCTAGATGTTTCTGGATTTGATTCTTTATTTAGGATTGGATGCTATGTATCCAAATATTTCTTTTTTATTTCAGGCATTAATTCTTGTATGAGTTCCTCTGTACCTTTCTGCTGTTGCTCCTTTACTTCCATCTCTGTTAATTCATTCATTTCAGCTAAACTAGTGTCCTCTTCACTTATTGGTAGACTCGAGACCTGAGATTGCATTTTTCTCCTTGTCTTTGTCATTTTGTGTAGTACTGACCTGTGAGCTTTGGTGCAGTGCTTTGGTGCACCTATAGCCTTAGTGTGTAATGAGATTAGGGTGCCAGTCTATTAAGTTTAAGATTATCCAGTTATGCCTGTCCTGGATCTAGCTGTTGTGTTCAGTTCCTTTTTGCTACAGCTCCTGTGATTCCCCTCTGTTGTGTCCCTGGTTATGGGAGCACTGAACGATGCAGAAGCTCTCCCTCACACTCACCAGGCCGGGCGGGGGTGGATCGAGTATCAGGAGAGTCACCAAAAGTTCTCGCTCCCATGGTGGGCTTGTGGGCAGTGGCTCTGGGGAGTTGCCAGGTAGGTCTGTCTGGGATGTCTCAGGCAGGTCTCTGGTTAGGATGTCTTGGGGCCTGAGGCCCTGGATGGTGCAGAGCATGCAGGGAGAAGCCAAAGGATCTCCCTCAGTCTCACCACACACTCACTGAACTTTGATGCCCAGGGAGTCGGGGAAATTCCCACTCGCTCAGCGGGTTTTGGGACAGGGGATCCGGGGAGCTGCTGCGAGTGGGTCCTGAGGTTTCAGGCCGGTTGCTCGCTTGGAGGGCTTGGGAGTGGGGATCCGAGTAGCGCGTGCAAGAAGATGCCAAAGGCTCTCCATCAGACTCACCACACACTCACTGATCTGGGAAGCCGGGCGAGTCGTGCAAATTTCCACTCACCCGTAGGGCTTCGAGTTGGGATCCAGGAGGCCATGGGAGGCAGCCCTGCTCACTCTGGCTGGGTGGGCGTGGGTGGGATCGAGGAAGATGGCGGATTCAGCCAGCTGTCTCAGGCAGGTCGCTGTGTGTTCTTTAAATGTCAGATGAATAATAATAATAATAATAATAATAATAATAATAATAATAACAATAATAATTCTTTTTTAAAATACCATCATTATCATTTTCATCATCAAACCATCCTGTTATACTCTGATTATTCCCTTGCTACAACTGCAGCAGAAAACCATAGCCCCTCATATGCAAAACAGATGTGCAGACCCCAGACAGACATCTAAGTAGCTGCAACACTGTGTAGTTACTAAACTCCATGCTCATGAGAATCGTTAAGTGCCTGTAATCATTTGTGCTATTTAGTCTAGTGGAGTCATAAAGTTGATTTTTCAAACATTTATATTCATTATTTAAACACTTGTTCTCAGACTTGGCCATAGACAACACATAGAAAATCAGCTTATTCATTTCATGGATTTTAGATCTATGTATATATTAAAATTTATAAATATTTAAAGTACCCTTCAAGCACTAAATGTTATTATGTAACATTTTTCTCTTAAAGTAACTGTATCTATGCACTCCAACTTTTTATTTCATTGAAAGTTCACTTCTCAGAAGATAATGGCATGGGCCGGCGAGATAGCTAAGTAGAATAAGCACTTGCCTGGCAAGCACAGGGTCCTGAATTCAATCCCTAGTTACACACGCGCGCGTGCACACACACACACACACACACACACACAGGAAGAAAAAAGAAGATAATGGCATGGCATTTTCCATCTAAAATTAAAACAAATTTATTAAGAAGCATCAAATAAAGATAACAGGAAACCCTGAGACAAAATTAGTTTTTGCTTGTGGGAGTAGTGTTTCAGCCATCCCTGATCCCCCTGGTTACTTCCTAATAGGGGGCCCATTGCCTGTGACGTGACTGCCAACTGGCACTGGTAACGGCAGGACAAAAGTGCTGCTGCTCGCAGAAGAGAAGCAGTGCGGTGGACCCGGAAGAGGCAGGGCCTTGTGGGTGCTGTGCTGTGCTCATGTGCAGAACCCCACATCAGAATCAAGAAGGAGCTGGCACTGTGGGGCTTCCCTCTTCCCTCTTCAGGAGGTGTAAAAACAGTGTCTGTCTGTGTAGCAAGCTCTCTTTGGTGACTGAGAAAACCAAGGCTAATGTCTCTTCTCCTGGAACATAGACAGGAGCTATGAGGCCTCAGAAAAGATGTTTTTTTTTTTTTTTTTTCCTGAGTCCTTTGCCAGCCAGCCTGGGCAGAGTAGCTAAGAATCCCGCCCAGGGCTCCGCCTACCCAGAGCCGCCTTCACAGTGCAGGGTGCTGCTCCCTGGGTCTGCCGGTGAGTGTTGGGGCACCTTTCATCCTTCGCCATTTTCCTTCCTGGTTGACTCACACCTCTGTTATCTGCTCTGCCAGAAAGTCAGATGCATTCTTTTGAGGGATGCCAAAATTTTTCAGGTAAATTCATACAGAATGTAATTAACCCTTTTAAGTTTGCAACCCAGTGACATCTGTAGTCACAATGTCCCACAACAATCACGTCTAGGTAGTTCAAACGTTTCACTGCCCCAAGCAGAACCTCACAGCCACTAACCAGTCACTCCCCATTCTTTTCTGAACTCACTCTAGGAAGCTGGTGATCTGATTACTACCACTAAGGGTTCTCTTGTTCTGAGTGTTCTGCATGGATGGACTCACGTAGTCTATGTATGTCTTTGATGTACATCTCCTGACCCTTTCTACACCTAAAAAATTATTTGTTTGGCACAGGGACTCACTATGCAGCTTGAACTTGTAGTGAACCTCCTGTCTCAGCCTCTGCATTGCTGGGATTACAGGTGTGTGTGTCACCGAGCCCAGTTTCAGTGGCAAGCACGGAGCACCCAGGGTCCTGTGGCCTGCAGGGCATGTGGTACCAGGGATTGAGCCTGGGTCCTTCTTGGGCTTGCTAGGCAGGTGCTTAGAGTGCCAAGCTCTCTCCCTGCCTGCCTTAACACACTTTGTAGAGATTACCTTATCCACATTGCTGCATGTGTTCATACCCCCTTACCTTTTATGTTGGAAGAATATTCCGTGGTATGGATTGTTTTTACCCAGTTGACCCACTGGTGAGCATCTCAAGCACTTCCTCCTTTTGGCCATTGCTGTCACTCTGCTTTCAAAAGTCACTTTCTTGTTTTACTTTTTTTGGAGGCCAAGAGCCTAGGCCATGTCTGACAAGAGATGAAGCACAGAGTGCAGGGCTCTGAGCCTCCACAGTGCCCCTTCCCTTTCCTAACAGACTTCCTGACTCTACTGCCCTCCTGCACGAGCCTAACCATCCTCTCCTTCCTCTTCACCCCGGCTCCCAGCACAGCCTCACGTGAGTGTCCAGCCTGCCTTTCACTGCGCCTGACCACTGTCTCTCTTAGAAGTTGCCCTTCCTTCTCCCTCCCCAAGCCCACCCTTCACTTAATCTCACTGCAGCCCACAGGCTCCGCGGCTGAGAGCACCAACACCCCAGCACAGAGCTAGGGTACTGAGGCTGGTAGAAGCCTTGCGAAGCGTCTGCACTCTGTGTTGAGTTTTCCTCACTTATGGTGACACCCATGACAACACCAAGCTGCCTCATGGCTTTACAAACACCAAGTGCTGACACAATGGCACGCAGAATGGAAAGCTGAGGTGACAGGGATTTGAAACTCCACAGTTGGAGCTCCTGCCTGCTAGCAGCAGCAGCAGGTGCCACCTGGCTGGGCTTCACAAGGCTGCTGTAATTCTTGCTTGGCTTCCAGTCATCCTGCAGCCAGCCAGGCTCAGTCTTGAGTTTCCTAAGATCACAAGCCCTCCATTGATGTCACAGCCTGCTACCATGACAGGCTGTGTGTTTCCATAAGGCTGTCCCCGTCCCTCAAGCCCTAAGGTGACATTCTGGTTCCCTTTCCATGTTGAGAAGCATTTAGGATCACCTGATGACCCCACATATCTTTAAAGCTCAGTGTGCTGACTTGGTTGAATGGCAACTCTTTAAATATGGGGTATGTCATCTACCATGGAGCCCAGACAGCCCCCACTGAAATGTGGGAAGACGCTTCTGCTGCAGCTCTGCCATGGGGGGTCTTCACTGGACTCTGGTTGCTGACGTCATGGGAGGCTCTTATGGTTTGTGCTTGTGGCATTACTAGAGGGAGAGGGTCATTCACAATGGAAAATATTTTAATTCCATTTTGGGGGAAAGAAAAATCTGCCTGCCACTCCCCACCCAAATATGCCTAATGAGCTAGAAACAAAAGCCTATAAAGCTTTCCTGCTCTGGGGGGCTTGCTTCACATGTTTATTCAGGCCTTTCCTGAAGCTGGGGTGACTAACCGTGTGTGAGATGGGAGGGCCTTGCTTACAGCCATGGGGAGGTCCAGGCTGCTGGGTTTTAGGAGAACAATGCCTGTTGGCTTAGACCTAGGGACAGGCAGGGATGTCTCCACCCCAGGGCTTTGTGCAGCTTTATGGGGCCAGGAGCCCAGGGATCCCTCCCAACTTCCCGCTGCACTGTGAGTGCAGGCCCAGAATGGCGGTGTCTCTGCCACTCCCCCCCTCTGCCTTTCCCCATCCCAGCTGTTTATAAGTAAAACCAAGCAGAAATCCCCCCAGCATGTCCCCTTACATCAATCAGGACACATTCCTGAAAGAATATGAGGGCCAGCGCTGAGACTTCCAGGGCAACAATGCTTTATGGGGCCTTCTGTCTCATGACCTGCAGTGGAAGAGATATTGGGCCTTCTGCCCACAGGCTGAAGTTACACAGCATTGCAACAGGGCAGAGTGACCATCAGTACACAGAAAGAAGTAGGACTTGGGGCGGCTTTCCCGGTACAACTGAGCAAAGAGCTCTCTTCTGGAAAGCCTGACCCCCACATGGAGGCTCAAGGTCTCTTACCTGACCCTCTCTCACAAGATGCTGACTTAGCTGGATGATTAGGACAATGTAGTCTAATAGGCTCACAGTCTATTCTGGGAAGTAGGCTGTAAGAAATGCTTCTCTGTGAAACAGGATCTGAAGGCTTCACAGGTCCAATGGGTTGGCATGCAGGAGCCCAGAGAGGTACTGAGGGACCAAAGGTCAGCTGAGGCCCCTCTGCCCTGCTTTAGGCTGGCCACATTATGCAGGCTGACACAGCTTATCCTTCCCATCCCTCATTGAAGTGAGAGTTATCATCACCACCATCATTTCTAGTTGAGGAAGCATAGATTTGGAAAGGCTTATTTATTTCACTCCCTGTTTTCTGGGGAATCTGAGGTATTTAACAAATCTGCTTATGATTCAAAAGGAAGATAATCGAAACATGATGGAGAGAGGAGTAGGGGAGGTGAGGCATAGAAGGAACCCAGAAGTGCATACCACGGGGGTGGGCTGTCAGAGATTGTCATCAGTTTGGGTCAGGATTTCTGAGAAGCCACAAGAGAAGAGACACAATTAATAGTTATAAAAATGAGATGATTGACTCAGAAGTAGAGGAGCCAGGATTTGAACCCAGCTATGTCTGCTGCCACATCTCATTCATGCATGCACTCATTCGCAGTGTGGGACTGATACTGTGGTCTTGAAGAGAGACATATTAGTCATTTTACCATCTCTAGGGCAAAATATCCAATGCCTGAAACTTAAAGGAAGAGAAATTTATTTTAGCTTATGGTTTCAGAGGGTTCAATCCATGTTGACTGGCTTTAAGGCAAGAAGGCATTGTGGAAGGTCATGGCAGAAAAGAGCTGTCCACACATGGAAGCCAGAAGGAAGGGAAGAAGGGAGGAAGAGAGGGAGGAAGAGAAAGAGGGAGGGAGAGAGGGAGGGAAGGAGAGAGGGAGGGAGGGAGAAGGGGAGGCAGGTAGAGAGGAAGAGAGGGAGGGAGGGAAGGAGGCAGATAGGAAGAGCGGGAGGGAGGAAGAGAAGAAGACATGAAGGAGGAAGGGAGGGAGGGGAGGGGGGAAGAAGAGAAGAGAGAGAGAAGCACTAAACCTTCCAGGTCACACCTCCAGTGACCCACCTCTTCCACGGGGCCCTACAGCCTAACAGCATACCCAGCTATGAACTTGTTAATCTACTGATGAATGCATATAACAACTCTGTGATCAAATCACCTTTGAAAAGCCCCATCTATGAGCATATGAGGTTTCAAGGGGATGCTTTAGATCTGAACCAAGTCTAGTAAGTAGCTGAAGCACCACATCCTGCCACCCAGTACAGCGAGTCACCAGTGTCTTCCAAGATGTGAGCTGTGCTAGGGTGAAGAGCAAACCAGGTGGGGCCCGCTGCCGCCTTCTGCTCCCAGAAGCCCCTCTCCAGCTTCTGTGGGAAGAGGCCTGGGAGGTTGGGAGGCTTCATGGGCTTCCTGGCACTCGGGTCATGGGCTTGGAGGTAGACAGATCTCAGCACGTGGAGAGGGGATGCTCTTGCACGGCACGTGTGAAGCCTGGGCGCCCATCTGAAAGGAGAGGAGTTCTGCTGAACTGCAGCTCCCACAGATTACTCCAGCACTCACACCAAGGTTCAGCATGAGGAAAGAGCTCTTGGACAGGACAGCTAGGAGCCCTGAAGGTGAGGCCTATGGAACAAAAGGCTGTAGGCCACATGGGTCTAGGGATGCTGTAGGCAGAGGCCCCCAGGAGCTGCTGCTACCCATAATGCTTGATGAGATTTGGGGGCTGTATTTCTGGAAGAGCAATGCAATCCCCATCTATCTTATTCCCCTTGTTCCTTCCAGGCTAAGAAAAGTACCCATAAGGCTTATTTTCCTCTTGATATATTCTTAGAACAATCATTTGGGCAAGTAAAATCAAAACACAAAACTGTTTAATTTGGAGGCTACAAAGAAGCTGCTGAAAGACACTAAATATTTGTTTTGTCAATGGGCCAAGGAACAGCCCCTTCTCCACTCCACGTGGCTTGAATCTTAAATGTCTCCTAAGTCTTAATGTCTTCTGTCTCTTCTGCTAAGGGCCCATGGGAGGTGAGGGGACTTCAAGGAGGTGGCCCAGTGGAAGGACGCTGCACTTGAAGGGGACCCAGGGACTCTGCTCCCTCCCTTCTTCTCTTTTTGTTCCAGGCCACCATGATGTGCAGAGCTGTGCTGCACCACGGAGTTCCTCTCCTCACAGGCCTAAAGCAGCCTGTTGAGCAACCAAGTAAGCATTCAGCAAGCTTCTGAAATTGTGAGTCAGAATAAGCTTTCCCTCCTTTAAGTTGCCTATCTCAGGCATTTTGTTGCAGTGGTGGAAAGCTGACTAACAGGCCCCTTGACACAGGATTGTGGAAAGTTGTGGTGAAGCTGATACAGTGGGCCTCACAGGCCTGCCTCACCTCAGACACTTGTGGAATGCTTATGGAGCGCTCATTCCTTTAAATCACTGCCTTCCTCTGACTCTGTGTTTTCTCTGGAGGAATCTTCAGCATATACAATGCTTCTGAACTGTAACTCTTTCCTTAGGTGTACTGGGTTAGAATCTTCTGGTGGATTTAAAATGAGATTCCTGAGTGCTAGTAAGGTTTGCAACTTAAGCAACGCCGGGGTCTGAGGAATGTCAGCTATTCAACATGGAGCCAGAGGTCGATAAGCTGGAACTGATATTCCGGAAAGCTGACTCTGACCTGGATTATATTCAGTCCAGGCTGGAATACGAAATCAAGTCTAATCATCATGATTCAGCAGGAGAGAAAAATCCAGTAACATTCTGAAAGGAATTGTCAGCACTAAAATCTTGATACCAAACTTTGTATGCACATTTTAAACCTGTTGTTGTTGAACAGAAAGAGACTAAGAGCCGCATTTATAGTACTTTGAATAAGACTATGACCATGGTAGGAGAACTATGAAAGCAAACAGATGTGGAGGGTCTTGCTATATAAGTTCAGGCTGGCTATAAATTTGTGAAATCCTCCTGCCTCAGCCTCCTGAGTGCTAGGATTACAGATGAGGATGATAGCAATTGGTGGCAATTGCTTTTAACATGAGCTGTTACCACTAACTGAAGAAGAAAAAACTGGAGCAGAATAGTTAAAATCTCACATGCCACACTTATGAAGAAATGGGATTGCAAAAGAGATCTCTAATGAAGAAGAGATTAATTCCAGAGAAATATAAAAAGATGTCTTGTTAATAGTTCATGAGTATAAGTGGAGGGGGTCAAGGAGGAGGCTTGGCTTGAGTAATTAGTGATGCCTTGCATAAGAGAAGGATTAAGAAGGGCAGATATTACATTAATAAAATTCAGCCAAAAGGTGGAGTGGAAATAAAAGGATATATATTTAATTTTAATTAAGGAAGTCCCTTAATGCTAATTTTGTACCTGCACTTGTTTTCTTTTTGTATTATTGGGATAATGGATGTTCTGGCTTATGCTAAAAAAATGAAATAAAATAAGATTCCTGGGTTCACTCAAGGCACTTCTGGCTCAGGGCTGAGGAGAGGCTGGTGGGGTACAGAGGGCTAAAAGCTCTCCATGTGATACCATTATGTATAGCTTCACACAAATTCTTCTACCTCTGGCAATACTCAAAAGCCCTGAGCTTTGTGACTTTTGTATGGTTTGTAGAGTGTTACCCTTGTTTGAGTTGTATTCAGTCTACCTTATAAAACATGTGAAATTCCCCCAAGGCTCTCCCTTTGGCCTATGAGGTGGGGTCTCTCAAAAGGCAAGCACTGAGGGCCATTGTGAAGGGCATGTGCCTACCTCAGATGGTCTCAGCATACCACCAACCTCAAGAGTTCCTGAAGCTGGGGAGATAGCTCAGGGATAAGCACTTCCCTGGCAAGCACAAGGGCTTGAGTTCAATCCCTGGTTCCACAAAAAAAAAAAAAAGAGTTCCTGAAGACATAGGCTCCATGCAGATCCCCTCTGATGAGAGGGAGAGGAGGAATCCAACCCCTAGAATTTGCCTTGAAGAGGCTAGAAGATGGCCAGAGACTACAGCACAGCCAGTTCCTGGAGAGAAGAATGGAGGGAGAAGGAAGTCACTCTCCCTCACTTAATGAGGTGAGCATGAGGGGTAAATTTTCATTTTTCCTTCTGAAATAATGTCAGGCTGATGGAAAAGTTGTAAAAATAGTGCAAAGACCTTTCTGTCTATTTGACTCAACTTTTTCCAATACTAACCTCTTAGAAAAGCCAGAACAATGGATAAAACCAGTAAATTAGTGTTGACATGAAACAGATTAATTTTATAAAATTCAATTTAATTACAAATCAACTCCTTCAGATTTCCTGAATGGTCCTGTGAATGTACTTTTTCTGACCTGGAATCTAATCCAGGATCCCACACTACATGTAGTAGCCTCATTTCCCGTCTCCTGTGTCATTCAAGCTTCTGTTGGTATACCAAGCCCCTGAGATAAATATGCTAAAGGGAGAGAGATGTAATTGGGCTGAGAGTTTCTGAGGTTCTGGTCCATCGTGAGCTGGCTTGAAGGCAGAAATACGTGGCACAGAGGCGTGGTGGAGGAGAATGGACAGCCGGGAGGCAGAGACTGTGAACTACCAGACCTCCCTCTTTTGTTGTTCTTGTCGCCTCTCAGCCCCTCAAGCTACTACAGAGGACCACCCACCATCAACACAGGCCACCCTCTTTCACATCCCACCTATCTTAGGAAGCAACCTCATACCCACACTGCAAAGTGTGATTTTCCAATTTTGTAGGCATCACTCAAATCAACCAAGTCAACTCTGAAGGTCTACCGTCATACTCCTTTAACCTAGAGTAGTTTCTCCTCTGTGTCTTTTGTTATGGATGCTTTGGAAACAAACTAACTAGCAGGCTGTTCTGCACAATATCCACAAGTTTGAGTTGGTCTGATGTCTCTTCATGACTGAATTCAGGTTATCCATTCCTGGCAAGAATATCACAAGAAATGACATTTCCGCTGTGTTAATCCTTTTTATATTCCTATAATAAAACAAGGGGTCTTGATGCTGAGTACTTTGGATGCAGAAGAAGCATGTTTAACTTCTAGTTTTGGTGGCAGCAAGTCCAAAGGCGTGGTGGGCCCATTTGTGTAGCATCTGATGAGAGTTCTCAGGTCTGTGTCACATTTTGGCAAATGACATCATGGTGGAAGTGTGAGAGAGAGAGGGAGAGGTCATATGGTGACACAGAAAGCAAGCGGGCGACAGAGAAAGGTAAGGCTTGCTCTTTTATCACGAAGCACATCCGATATCTAACCAGGGCCCCATAAGAACTGTGTCGGCTTCCTCAGGGCAGCACCTAGCGGCCTCACAATGCCCCATAGGCTCTCCTCTGGAGTCCTCCCTGCTCCCACCCTGGGGTTCAAGCTTCCCACATGCAAACTTCCGGAGACAAACCACATTCAGACCATGACACCTTCTCATGGGCACTGTAGGCAGTAGCCTACAGTTAATATTTTGTCATCTTTGGAAAAACACTTTAGAAGAACACATGCTCAACTTGACAGTTAACAAATACTCATGAGCAGTGATGAAGAGGAGGGAAAGCACCCCCTGGATCTGCTGCCAGCGACTCTACTCCTCTCCACTGGGCTCAGCCCAGAGCTCAGCTCCTCCTTCAGTGTCTGCAGGGAGCTCGCTCACCCCAAGTGTGAGGTCTTCTCTCAGGGAGACGCACTACTTAGGGAGTGACTTGCATGCTCTCCTATGAAAACAGTTCCCACTCTCCTCAAACATCCATCACCTGTCACTATTGCCTGTAGTTACATGTGCTTTTCCCTAGGAAGGAAATTGGAGATGATATAATTGAGGAAACAAAGGCATATGTGCTTCTGCATGTGTGAGATTTGCCAAGAAGGAGAAGAAAAAATGAACTCCAGAAAACATGGTTGCTGGCACTCAATTAGCTCACGCATCCAGGAGTTAGGAGTGGAATACAGTAAGGAAAGAGGAAGCCATGTGGGGCTGTTCATAGATGGAATACGTGCTACACATCCTGCGGGAAGAAAGAAGAGGGTGACCAGGGCCGAGGAGCAGACACCAAGAGTGCTGTCTGAACACACAAGTACGTGCGCATGTGCACACACACTGCACAAATCAACAGCTCTTGCCCCACGGGGGAAGCTGGAATTGTGCAGAGCCTGGTGCTGGAGCAGGAGGGCAAGGTCCGGCTTGAGGTCACATGGTCTCAGGCTGGCCAGGTCAGGTGTGACCAGGTGCAGAGTGTGCTTGTCTTGCACGGAAATCTTTTGCCTCCCTTGGCTCCTTTTGGAATAAATTAAGAGCTTTAACACAGGAAAAGTTTAAGAGCATCAGAGATGAACTTTGGTTCCATACTTGTTTGCACTGTGGGTGCTGTTAGCTGAGATGGAGATGTTGGTAACAGGAGGTCTTTATTTTCAGACGTCAGTGCCAACGTTCATGTTATTAAAAATAATCATGTACGCTTAATTTAAAAAGTAAGGAGATAGCTCAGAAGTCTAAGTGCCTGCATGACAAGCACAAGGACCTGGGTTTGATCCCTAGCATTGCGTGCTGCACCAGCTAGAAATCCCCTGGTGTACTGTGCTAGCCACTGAAATTGGCTGTGGTTACATACACCTGTTATCCCAGTACTGGGGAGGCTGAGACAGGAGGATTACTATGAATCTGAGCTGTGTAATGAGACCCTGTTTCAAATAAATAAATAAACAAACAAAGATTTAAAATTTTTTAAATTAAAAAAGTAAAACAAAAAAGCAGAAAACAGAAAATATACAGAAAAGAAAGTAAACAACTCCTAGATCAAACTTGTAGCATTTTGGTATCTTTAGGGTCCCACATAAGGGCCAGCTGCCTGATAGCAGGGAACTGCACATGCTGGCTTGTGTGCTATTCACTCTTTAGTCTTTATCTTTTTATTCTTAGAAGTCTTATTGGAAAAAAATCCAAACATTTCAGATCATATGTTTTTCCAAGCATTGATACAGATATGAAAGTGCACTTCCCTTGTGAATAGCATTTTAAAGTTCGGTACACATTCTACTTGATTTTCCCCACACTGTTTCAAAACCTTCAATTTGCTGGATCCGAGACACACTGCCTTCCTGATTGATGCTTGGGGTCACTGGGCCTGTCTGGCACCCTCAGGTCCATTTCCCTGGCATATGGGGTTCCAGTGTGCTCTTCAGTCAGTGTAAGGAAAACAGTGTAAGGAAACACTGTTTCCTTGCAATACCCCTTAGGGTTTCTCTCATTTCCTAATTTGTTCACTGCTTGGGTGAATCTGCCTCACTGACAAGCCTGTCCCTCTCCTAACCCCCTGCTCTGACTCCAAAACACTTGCCCACCCCCATTCAGCAATGCTGGTTGGCTCTGTTCATCCTGACCATGTCACCTCTCATTGGGCCCAGGGCTCCTTCCTTTCCTGTCCAGTGTGCACTGTGCCTCCCAGGCTTTCCCCTCATATACAGCTCCTTTACACACTCTGGCCTGGCCCTTCCCTTCACCTTCTAGGTATCCTCCCAGCTGGACAGCATGCCCCTCGCAGGTGCAGCTCTTACCCTGACCCTGTCACAGGCATCTGCTGGGTCAGCCATAGGAAAGTGCCTCCACTCAGATGGCTTAAAACAACGGAGCTTTATTTCCTCTCCGTTCTGGAGGATGCTAAGATTCAAGGAAATGTTTAAAAATTAAAATCAACCAGTAGTCTGACACCATATTAGGACAAAAAATGATCATGCAGCCCACCACCGAGCTGACAACACCAGAGGTAACCTGACCCGGCTCAGCCTGACCACCCCCAGTGGCAAGCCTGTGGTTCTAACAGTGAGAGATGACCGACACTGTTATTCTCTTACTTCAAGGACTTTCTGCCCAGCAATGAGAGAGATAACTGTCTGCTCTTGCTCACGAGGCTCTGCACAATTCCAGCTTCCCCCGCAGGGCAAGAGCTGTTGACTTGTGCAGTGTGTGTGTGTGCACATGTGCACGTACTTGTGTGTGTTCAGACAGCACTCTTGGTGGCTGTTCCTCGGCCCTGGTCACCCTCTTCTTTCTTCCCGCAGGATGTATTCCATCTCTGAGTGCCATACTGAGCTACTATTTAAAGGTTCTCAAATTAATGACCTTTTTTTTTTAATTTTAGGAAAGGGTCTACAGGGTGCTCAGGATCTCACTACTAGATCAGACTCGTAGTGATCCGCTTGTTTACAGCCGCCCAAGAACTGGGATTATGGCGCGTGCCACTATGCCCAGTCTCAGTTGCCATCTCAGCACACCATGCTTACAGGTGCTTTAACCTGCTGAGCTCTTTGGCCGGCCCTTTCAGACACCATTCTTGGTGGCTGCTCCCCTGTCCTTGTCGCCCTCTTCTTTCTTCCCACCTGACTCTTAGTGCATATTTCATCTATGAGTGCAGGACTGAGCTGCTATTTAAAGGTTCTCAAATTGCTGATCTTTAATATTTGAACATGATCTAAATTTCCTGTAGAAAGACTGGCGGTCGTTGCTAGTGGAGGGAAACATCAAAACCCAGGAGCTCTGACACTTTTTTTTGGTCATAGGCTTCCCTCTCTTCCTGCCTAGAATTGCTTATTAGGAAAATTTTTACAACAAGAGAACATGACAAAGAACACAGGGCACAATTTCTGATGAGACAATGAGATAAAAATAGAATATTTTCCATTCTAAATTTTTGTTACAAAAGCCTGGCTTTAAAAAATGTCTTTCTCTACTCCTCAATAGCAGTAGTTACTTTCCCTAGCTAGAAAAGCATCTCCACCCTTCTTTCTTATGTCTACCCTCTTTTCTTCAGTTATCTAAAAGGTATGTTGGTATGTTCTATCCAATTTTAGTTCTGTTTCTGATAAAGAAAAACAACAATTTTAACTGGTTATGAATAAATTGTAATGTGAAATGCAATAGTTGAGTTTCTGTAGTGACCATAGTTTACGTTTGCATTGACCTAAGATATGGCCGTTGACAGGTTGCACAAGCCTGTAATCCCAGCACTCAGGAGGCTGAGGCAGGAGAACTGGGAGTTTGTGGTCAGCCTGGGCTACATGGAAAGTTCTAGGAAGCCAGGACTACATAATGAAAGCCCATCTAAAACTACGTCTCTGTCTTGGTTACTCTTCTTTCACCACTAGGACATATTCCTGACACTAAAAATGAAGGAAAAAAAAGTTTATTTAACTCACAGTCAGTGGAGGTTTCAGTCCATATGCAGCTGGCTCCAAAGCAGAGTGGCACATGGCAGAGGGCAGCAGTTCATGATGGCAGAAGGCAGCAAAGCAGCAGGAGCAAAAGGGAGGGGTGACAGCAACGATCGATCGCTGCAGAGAGCAAGCCTTTCTCTTTTATGTTGCATTGAGGCTATCGACCTCAGGCTGGGGATAGCACTCACACTCATAATCCCAGTGGAACATAAGTTCATCAGAAACTCTAGAAGTTTACCCCATGACTTCATGAGGCTGTGGGGGGCCAACTCCACACAAACCATAACACTCTCAAAAAGCATTGAGCACTAAGGTGGATGGTGCAGAACAGCTGTCCAGTCTGAGGCTTTGTTGTCTGCTGACTTTATTGGCTCTGGGTGCTGCCTGCGGTGACCACTGTTGTTCAGACATTACATAGGCCGCAGACAAGAACCAGAGTAGAAAGAAGTTCTCAATCATGTTATCCACAGTATATCCAATCACGTGTAAAACACATGTATGTATCATGTAAAAATCATGTGGTGAGGCAAAGTAGACTTAATTTCCATTAGCACAGTTTGAATTAGCAAGATTTTTGAAAGAAAAATCCAGAAAATGTATTAAATATTCATAGTAAATGCCTGTCTTTTGATCTAACAACCTTACTCCTTGCAATGTATTCTAATGATATCATTATTTGGGGAAGAAGTTTAGCTACATGGATACTCATTGCAGGATTGTTTATAATAGTACAAAAAATCAGGAATGATTTATATATCAAAACAAGTCCCAGGAAACTGTTAAAGTAAATGACTTTTTTCATACCATAGAATACTTTATGGCCAAGGCAATCATACTATAGAAAAAAATTTAATAATGCAGTATTTTGCCAAGTGGATCAAGCAGGCTATAAGCACTGCGATCAGCTTGATTACAATTTGTTATAAAAAAAAATAAACTTGTGCAAGTTTGTCTTTCCGGCTTCCTCTAGCTAGGAAAGGCTGTACCTCTTTATAACACCTACTCACACCCTGGAGCTGTAAGCCTTACCTAGCGTGACTGCGGAGAAACCATTCTGCTGGGGAAGGCCCTCCTGCTCCCATCGGCTTGGCCCAGAGCCATCACTTCTCTTGCAAAGCCTGCTTCTCCAAGTGGACCTTTCTCTCCTATGTAGCTCTGCAGAGACATGGTCAGCTGGTTCCCTGATTTCCCTTAGCACAGGTAAAAGGGGGCTGGGATGTCCAAGGCTTGAGTGTAAGACGTGGGAATTGCAAACCCAAGAAGGGACAGCAGGAAACTGGATGCTAAATTCATTTGGCTCCAGAAAACTTATGCTTAGATCACTCACACCTGTCCGGTCCTCTCCCGGTAGTTTCTTTCCTTTTCCTGCCATTCATCGCCATTCTGCAGGGACAAATTTATGAGCTCTGCACAAGAGTCCTTCAAGCTTATTTCCTCTTCTGAAAGATCTTTATACTAATCCCTATGAGACCCTCAAGAAGGGAAAAAAGCTTTCCTGAAAGGAAATATATTTTGTGCATGTTAATTTCAGCCACCAGCAGTGGGAAATAACATGTACACTGTTATGTGAAATAACAGCAACCGATGTCTGAAAATGTTCCTTTCATAATGGCCCCTTGTGTCTGCATGGACCAAAGGCCCCAAAAGTCAACGTTTTTTCCTCTCTACTGCCCCAAAACAAAGGGACAGTATGATCCCCAAAGGAATACCCATGATCATCCTGGAAGGCACAGTGGGGCTGGTGCAGCATGTGGTGCCAGGGATCTAACCACGGTCTCCTGCTCCTGCCTAAGCTTGCCTGAGCAGACACCTCAGACCACTGAGCTATCTCACTGGACCAGCAAAAGCTATTTATAGCAGTAAATGGAAATGTTTATATCTCTGTCCTATGCATTTGATGACAATGCTCACCAAAAAAGGAGTTCAATACCAACTGTAACTTTAAAAAAATGTATTTAGTACAGGGTCTGCAGGGTCTGACTATGTAGGTCAGACTCCTAATGATACTCCTATTTTCAGCCTCCCGCATGCTGAGATTACAGGCATGCACCACCACACCCAGTCCCAGTCACTGTCTCAGTGTATCCCAGGGGTGGGGCTGGCATGGCATGCCAGGGATTGAACCCCTGTTGCTGTGCTCTGCCTAAGCAGATGCTTTAGTCTGCTGAGCTATCTGGCTGGCCCTATCAGTGATAACTTTTGACAGGTTAGTGGGTATAGAGAAATGCCCTAGAACATTATTTGCAATAGTAGTGTAATAAACTGTTATTCTAACATTCAACAACTTAAGACAGCAGATGTTAACTATTTTTCAGTCTCAGTAGGTGAGTTCTGGGTGTGGCTTAACAAGGTCTCTCAAGAGCTACAGTCAAGGAGGAGCCTGGATCTCACTGAGCTGAGTGGGCACACAGAAGGAAGGGTGCTTTGATATATCCTGAGGTGGCTTTGGGGTGGGCTCAGGAGCTGGCTTTCAGAAGGTAGCAAGAGATATCAATGACTTTCCCTCCGCAAGGGACTCTCAGAAGGCTACTGTCAGGGTGGCCACTTGTTCTAGGTGTGTGTGTGTGTGTGTGTGTGTGTGTGTGTGTGTACAGAAAGAAAGGATCATAATCTTTTCAAGCCTAACATGTTGGTAGTCCCTGAGATCTCCAAGATCTGGTGACATGTTGGGACTCACAGGGCTCAGCATATGGCCGTGTTCATGGCTCTGATTTATAACTGAAACGCTGGAGCAAAGTCAGCAGAGCAAGGGTGCCTGGGGTGGAATGTGGGGAAAACCAGGGTCAAGTCCTGTCCCAGTGGAGCCACATAGGACAGAACCAATGCACTGGGATCACAAGCCTGAGTCAAATCTGGTCTACCGGACCACTCACTGATGACCCCATTCCAGGATTTTTATCACGGGCCTGTCTCCAGGTACAATAGGCCTAGCACTTTCTAAAACTTTACACTTCTGCAAGAAAGACCGAAGTTCATTATTTCCACATTGTTTGCATAACCAGTTTAGGCATGGGCAATCCCTCATATTGGGGTGCAGTGAGAAGCTTCATTTATAAAATCTGAGTTTCCAGGTGCCAGGTATGGGCCCACGTCCTGCATATGTCCCTCCAACGAAAGCAGCCAGGGCTGCTATGTCAACTCTCCCCTGCATACCTAATGACAGAAGTGATAATGTGGCTCTTTCTATAATTAGACATGAACCTGTGCATAGGTCCAGCCCACAGCAAGGGTTTGTGGAAGGGGGCTTGTATGGGAACAGAGGCTTGCACGGGATGGATGGCCAGGTAAGGCTTCAGACCTCATGGGTTGGTTTTGCTTTTCTCATCTGTGTTTTCTAAGGTCACATAATACTCTTAAAAATAAGAAGAAGCCATCAACAGGCGAGGATTAATTACACATATAGCTTTATTGGAAGAACATTAGGATTTCCATTGGTGCCATCTACATTCAAAGCATGGACTTTCACACAACTCTGCATATTAACTTTGTTTTTGTTGTTTGAGATGGTAAGGTAGGGTGAGGAAGCTGGCTATTTCTAGCTAGGGGAATCAAGTTTTTTTTTTTTTTTTTTAAGTTTAACAGTATGGGGTGTAAAGTATACAATGCTATAATCTGTTTGGAAACACGGGCTGTGGAGGGTAGTGGATGTCTTCTCAGCCTCAGGGAGCTTCAGACCAAAGCCAATATTATGCCTGGAAACACCTGGCGAGGGTTCATCAAGCCAGCATGGGTGCAGCTTGGGGCAGGGCAGGGGGCACACAGAGGACGAGATGGAGCAGGGTGCTTCTCTCCTTGGTGGGGGCCATCAAGGGAAGAGATCAGAATTGCAACGTGGTGGGTGGGAGTGGGGGAGTGTGGGACTGAGCACAGAAACTTCTCTTTCAAGCTTAGAACTTCAGAGAGGAAGAGAGACTGGCCAGCGAGAGAAAGATGATCCTATCATGGCTGGTGTGAGAGTTGCTCCCTGCTGGTCCATTCTGGGGAGGAAAAATGCCTACCAGTCTTCAGAGAAGGCATTGGGGCCCCAGGGTCCTGCCTTCAGGCATGTGGTCTTGGTTATCTTTTTCATTACTGAGATAAAATACATAACACCTAAAGGGGAAAAAGGTCTATTTTGCTCCCAGTTTGTAGAGGTTTCCTCCATACTCAGCTGGCTCCAAGGTAGGGTGGCACACAGCAGAGGGGCAGCCACTCATGGAGGATGCGACCGCAGAAGACAGCAAAAGCAGCAAGAACAGAAAAGGAACAATCTCTTTCTGCTCTTTTTATATTACTGGGGCTGCTGGGATTAGGCTGGTGCCAACCTATCAGTGGACTGATCAAGCAGTCACATAGCCTTAATCCCATCACCCTTAATCCCAGCATTGCACTACAAATCAGTCACAAACTCTAGATTCAGCTACATTAAAAAAAGCCTGCCTCCCATGACTGCATGGGGCTTTGGGAGACATCTGACATAAGCCATACTACATGGGAAAAGGGAGCTGGGGAAGAGAGAGAGAGGAAGAGACAGAAATGAGGGAAGGAGAGGGACAAGAATAGAAGAAAGAAGGAGAGATAGAATGAGTTTTGGTGGCCATTCTGAAGGCTTCCGCTAGTACCTGTGTTGCCAAACATCCACCTTGTCTTTTTCTACCCATAATCATTGAAAACTTCTCATATGCTTTTATTACATGCCTGTGTTCTTTCTGTGTCTCTCCACTGTAACGTAAGTTCTATGAGGGCAGAGTTTTGTGTGGTTTGGGTCTGGCGCATGAAAGGCACTCAATAAATGTAAGATTGAATTTAAAATTAGGCTATTCCTGTGCTTCATATTCACTGCCTTGCTCTGTTGCTTATTGACGTTTAAATAAAACTGCATATAGTTTCCTGTTGACTTAGTGGATCTTAATCTGTAGAATTTCATAAACTTTAATGCAGATTTGTCAATGTTATTCTAAGGGAAAGAAGGCAGATGCAAAGGCCACATGCTGTATGATCACAGTTGTATGATGTGAACAGAAGAGGTAAATCCATAGTGTCTCAGGTACTTTTTACTCCCTGCTGGGACAAAATACCTGACAACCAAAATTAGGAAGGAAAGGTTTATTTAGCTCATGTTAATGGAGGTTCTGGTCTATACTCACCTATTTCCCAGGCAGAGTGGCACATGGCAGAGGGCAGAAGGGCATGGTAGCAGAAAATAGCAAATAGCAAAAGGAAGGGTAGGAGCTGTGGCTTCTAGCCAGTCTCTCTCCCCTTCTTGTATTATAAACAAACTATCCTGGGGCTGGGAGTGCAGAACCAACACAGTGTCTATGTTCTTCTCTTAAGATGACAATGTTTATAAATAAGAATCCTGGCTCTCTGATGAGTCACGTAATTAAACTTTTAAACTTCTGAAGTTGACACAATGTATCAACCAGTACAATCCACCTCTTGTCAACTTGGTAACCAGACATTTTCTTAAACCTGTTTCCAAGTACATAGACATGCTTATTAACAGTTTTACAACTTGAACAGTGTATTACATGAGAACCATGACATTTGACCCCTAGGGACACTCCCCCAGAAAAGGATCATGCATATCCTTGAATCATGCATATCCCTTTATACAAAAGGCACTTTAGTCTATCTCTAAGAGTTGTCAAAGTCCTAACACTTTCAAGATTGCTGAAAAGCCCAAGTCCTAAGTCTCTAAGACCTAAGGCAAATTCTTAGCTGTGAGCTCCTGGACAAATGAAAAGTTAAACACTCTCAACATTTAAAGGCACAAGATAAACATTGCCATTCCAAAAGATATACACAGAATACAAACCACTGGGACAAAAACAAGTTCAAAATCCAGAAAGGCAAACATTAAGTCCAATAGTTCTGTGTGGAACATTCAACGCAATCTATCCTGAGTTGTGAACTCCAAAACCCTTTATGGCTCTACCCCTATGGCACTTCTGCTGATAACTCCCATGGTTTCTCTCTTAAGCCTACTTTGCTCTCTTTTAGCAGCTTTTCTTAGACAATCTATGTTTTTGGCTTAAAAAAAAATCTTCAGGGGTTTCCATTGAGTAGGCTTCTCACTCATAGCTTTATATGCTACCCTCCCAGAAGGCAGAAGGCAGGCTTTCTGAAATCTAGGTAGAAGATTTCTTAACCTCAGAACTCCTGCATTTTGAATGTACCTAAAACCAATCCCATATGGATGATACTAAGGGCTGCTGTTAGCTGGAAGAGTAGCCAGGCTTTCCTTTTTTCTGGCTGTAGAGGTCAAGTGCCTGGATTGCTGAGCACTCTGAGCATAATTGTGAGGAACAAATTCTCTATGCTGGCACCATTCTGGAACCTGGTGTGGCTGCCACCTGTATTCTGGAACATGGAGCTCCGCAGCTTTCTCCTGAAAGCAAAGTTCCTCAACATCGTGATTCTGATGCTACAAAGGACAAGAACCTTCCACCCCCTGGGAGCCAGCTTAATACAGACTAAAACCCCCACAAACTGTGAGATAAATAAACCTTTCCTGCCTTAATTGTTGGTGTTACATATATTGTCCCAGCAACAAGAAAAAAAAAAAAAGACCAAAGTTGGTATCAGGAGTGGGGTCATTGCTGTGAATTCCTGACCATGTCATTCAAGAGCCTTGGAAATGGCTTATGAGAAGAGATAGGAAATGTTTGTCCTAGTAGGATGTCACCTACTAGGGAAGAGCTGGGATGCCTTTGGCTCTTCTCTATGGGAGATGCTGGTCAGAACTCAGAAGACCAGAATGCTGATAGAAATCCTGCCTATAAAGGCCAGGCTGGGGAGATTTCCACTGAAAAGCAGGACTACATTGGTTGGACTCCAGATGATTTGTGTTATGGCTTGGTGGAAAGTTTGTCTGCATTTTTCTGCTGTCCATAAACTTTGCCTGAGAATGAGATTAAGTGAAATGGACTAGTTAATCTGACAAGTGAAATATCAAGGACATTGAATGCTTAAGCAGTGGCATGGCTATTGTTGGGGGCTTTTAGTCACTTTTAGTCAAGAACAAAGAACCCAGTTGATAGTCAAGAGCAAAGAGCCCAGCAGGATGGTTAAAAACATTATGAGTAGGGCCAAGGAGATAGCTCAGTAGAATAAGTGCTTCCCTGGCAAGCACAAGGGTCTGAGCTCAATCAACAGTTCCGCAAAAAAAAAAAAAAAATTGGGCTGGGGAGATGGCTCAGTGGAATAAGAGCTTCCCTGGTAAGCTCAAGGGTCTGAGTTCAATCCTTGGTTCTGCCAAAAAAAAAAAATTAAATAAATGTTATGAGTGTGGCTAGAAAACAGCAAGAAGGCTGTGAACTATAAAGATGGAGCTGGGGATGAAAAAGATGTGGTATTTCTATATAATGGAATATTACTCAGCTATTAGGAATGATAAACTTGAAGCATTTATATTGAAGTGGATGCCACTTAAACATATACTCATAAGTGAAATAAACTAGACACATGTGTGCAAATATCATATAGTCTCCCTAGTATCAGAAGCAAAAAGAAGAAATACAAATGGAGATGTATAACAACAACTAAAAACAATTGAGTCAGATAGGGCAAAGTAAATGGCATATGCTGCAGGGTACTAATCAGCTTTTCTTCTGGATGGTTAACAACCTAAGTTCAGAGATCAAAATTGGAGAAATAGAAGAGCCGGAAAGCCAGCCAACATTTTGGCCCTAGCCTTTCAAGGTCAGCGAAAACTCAGGACTTAGGTGCACCTGTACTGTAACATTATGAAACTCAGTTGAGCTCCAAATTTTCTGAACAAGGAGATTATGGAGCCACAGAGGAAAGAGACTGAAGTTCTATAGTGTGCCTGGGGACAGTCACTTGGAGAGAAAAGTTTCTCTCAGGCTCTCACAGAGAGCCTGGTCAAGCAATGGCCATGACTCATCCACATGGATGTCACAGACAAAGGATCTACAGAATAAGGTACAGGATTACAAGATAAACCCTGAGGGGACCTCATTGACCTCATCAGAAACAAAAACTACCTAAGTTCACAAATCAGAGTTGGAGAAATAGAAGAGCCACAAGGCCAGCCAACATTTTGGCTCTAACCTTTCAAGGTCAGCAAAGACTCAGGACATAGGAGAACCTGTACTGCAACATCATGAAACTCAGTTGAGCTCCAAATTTTCTGAACAAGGAGATTATGGAGCCACAGAAGAAAGAGATTAAAGTTCTATAGTGTGCCTGGGGAGAGTCACATGGAGAGAAAACTTTCTCTCAGGCTCTCACAGAGAGCAAACTGGTCAAGCATTGGCCATGACTCATCCACATGGATGACACAGACAAAGGATCTTCAGAGTGGTGTGCAGGACTGCGGGATGGGCCTTGTGGAGACTTCACTGACTGCATGGAAGGCATGGAGTGCATGTGTTGGTGTATGGGTCTTGCTTTGTCTGGGTCTTGGCCATCCAGCAGAGAGGTGTAGAGGTGGGATATACATCGCGGGGCCATGGTGTTAGGCTGGGCTGTGGATGGCTGTGGTCAACAGCTTCTTTGAATGACTCACTATTGTTGTGGAGTGCTGGACTGTGTTGGATTGTGTTGTCAAGTTCAGGCACCTGGATTGGTTGGGTGGCGATGGAGTGCCCACCTTTGGCGGATGTGGACAGGGGAAGGGGTGTAGAGGGAGGGAATCATGATGTGTGTGTGTGGACAGTGCAGTTGGGATGGATGGCACTGTGCTTCCGCATGGTCCTATGGGAGGCGGGATTTGCGCTGATGGTGGTTGGACGGGACGTTGTGTCGGCTTCTAGTGCTGTGGTCATCCACTGGGAAAATAGTTGTTGAATTTTTGATGTGGTTCAAGTATAGGGAATGGGATGTGTAGGCAGCTGCACTCTTGATTTGCTGATAAGAGACATCTGCTATGGTGGTGTCTGTGGGTGTGGTGTCATGTGTGCACCTTGTACAATGCCATGACTGTATGGAAACAGTTTGCAATGTATTGATTTGTTGACTCTGTCTTGTTAAGATGTCTTGAGGCTGTCTGGTTGATATTTGTACTTCAATAGAATAGAAAAAACAAAACAAAAAAAAAACCAAAAAAACAAATGCTACTTGGATAATGCCAAAATATGCTGTCAGCTGGCTTTTTCTCTTGGCTGTAGGGGTCAAGTGCCTGGATCATTGAGCAGTATGACTCTGATTCTGGAGAATAAAATTTCCATGATGGAGCCATTCTGGAAAAGAAAGAAGAGAAAACACCAACTTATACTTAAAAAACTGAATTTTTATTTGAAAAATCTACTTCTAGGGCCCAAGATATAGCTCAGCTGCATAACCACCGGCCTGGCAAGAACAAGGTCCCAAGTTCAATTCCCAGTACTGAAGGAAAAATTAAAAAAAAGAAACAGATAAAAATTGTACTTCTATTTTTGAAATTTTCAAATGTGTTACTTTTCAGTTACTTTTCCAATGATGCAGCTTATTTCAGAGGTTAATAAATTACTTTTATTACTTAAAATAGTGACTATATGTCTAGTTCATTTGATTTAAGAAGCTTATTTTTTGCTGTAACCAAAAGTAACTCATTTATTATCTATTTGTAGTTAAGATGATTTTTTTAAAGAACATAATAAAGCAATGAAATGACAAAAAAAAAAAAAGAAACAAAAACTACATATTTTGGTATATAGGTCTTGCTCTAGCTCAGTCTTAACCATCCAGGAGAAAAGTATAAAAAGGAGGTATACACCGCGGGGCCATAATAATAAGTTGAGCTGTAAATGGCTACAGTTGACAGATTCTTCAGATAACTCACTATTGTTGTAGAATGCTGGACCGTGTTGGATTGTGTTGCCGAGTTCAGGCACCTAAATTGGTTGAATGACAACGGAGTGCCCATCTTTGACAGGTCTAGACAAAGGAAGGGGTATAGAAAGGAAGAATCATGATGTGTGTGTGTGGACAGTACAGTTGGGATTGATAATGCTGTGCTTCTACATAATTCTATGAGAGGCAAGATTTGCACTAATGGTGGTTGGACAGGATATTATGTCGGCTTCTAGTACTATGGACAACCACTAGGAAAATAACAAGGTAGAAAGTATTAATTATTGAATCTTAGATATAATTCAGGTATAAAAAGTAAGATAAGTAAACAGCTACACTCTTTTAATTTACTTAGAAGAGACATATGCTATAATAATGTCTGTAAGTATAATATCATGTATGCACCTTGTATGATACCAAAACATTATGAAAACAGTTTGCAATGTATTAATTTATCAAATCTGTCTCGTTAGGGTGTCTTAAAACTGTCTCATTGATATTTGTACTTCAATAAAATAAAAAATAAAAAAATAAAGATTCAAGGTAATAAAACAAAACAAAAAGATAGAGTTGAGATCTTCAATGCCCAGGAGGAGCAGGAGAGCAAAAAAAAAAAAAAAACATGTTCTTAGAAAACAGAGAAAAGCAAAGGGAAGGGCAGCAGCTGTGGCTTCTAGCTAGCCTTTCTCCCCCTCCTTATAGTATAAACAAGCTGTTCTGGGACTGTGAGTGTAGAACTTGCACAATGTCTATGTTCTCCTTTTGTACGGGATGATTATGTTTATAAAGTAAGAATCCTGACTCTCTGGCGAATCATTTAATTAAACTTCTCAGGTTGACACAATATATCAACCAATACACACAGGAACAAAAGTTCAGCAGTTTCTAGAGATGGCAGGGAAGAGGATCTAGACAGTGACTGTTAATAGGTAGGTATTTCTTTTGGGGGTCATGAAAATGCTCTGGAATTAGTGGTGATGGCTCTCCATGAAAATAGTATGCCCACTGTAGTTGAAAGAAGGTAATTTGGTTTTTTTTCACCTGTAGCAAGGTTCACAATTAACATTCCTATAATGGAAGATGAATGAACCAGATTAAAATAGTATAAAATGTTGTTTAAATAGTTATATGTGATGGGGCCGGGGAGATGGCTCAGTGGACTAAGTGCTTCCCTAGCAAGCACAAGGGCCTGAGTTCAATCCCTGGTTCCATTAAAAAAGAAAAAAGAAAAAAAATAGTTATATGTGACACAGGAGACTTCACAAATGAAACCCTTGAGACTCAGGGTAAATTGTATGTTTATATTTAGTTTTGATGAAGAATGGATCATGGTGTAGAAAAATGGTTGGGCAAAAGTTGGTCTGATTTTGGCCATAAACTAGGGAGAACTCATCAAATCCTGTTGTTTGGATTCTTCTTTGTGGCTGTGTGTTGTCAGCCCTTTCACATGGGTTTAGAGTGGGATGTCTGTTGCTCTTAGGGGACATGGCTCCATGAGGTACGAGAAGGTCTGAGGAGAGCCTTCAGCTTTCTGTAGTTACTTGTAATTTTCAAGGTGCCATGTGTTGGAGTAGCATGAACCCAGCACCACCAAATGGTGTACTTTATAAGTGTGATTATTTTGAAAAGACCAAAAATATTATTAATTCTCCTTGAGGTATGGATGGCTGGTTTTTAATACAATTGAATAGATTAAGAAAAACACACCATTTTGGCCATGTAGTGTGATGAAAATAGGGTACACATTGGAGTCAGAAACCTCCAGGTTTGTCTCCAGACTCCTTGCTACCAGGAGTAGCTCCTGTCCTGGAATCTGGGACCTTGAAACATGAGGCTAAGGCTGTGTGCTAAGGCTGTGTGCTGGGCCAACTGCATGGACCTCCATACACTGCTTACCATCATGCTCTGTGGGCCAGCGTCAGTCTGAGTCATCTTCCTTCCCTCCTCAGAAGGCCTGAAATGTGCTGTGAATATTAGTCACATGTCAGCCTGACCACACGAGGAAACACCTAGCAGGCTAGGAAAGCACACTGCTGGGGGTGTGTCTGTGGGATGTTTCCAAAGATTATTGACATGTAGACCAGCGAACTGCAGAGGAAGGCTCATCTGATTGCGGGTGGCCCCAACCAATAGGCTTGTGGTCTGGATGGAATAAAAGTGAAAGAAGAAGTAAGTTAGCACTTCTTTCATGAGGTCCTCTCTGCTTGGGTGGATGTGTCTCTTGCTGCTGTTGTGGTCCTTAGACTCCAGCTTCTTCAGCCTTCCAGCACAGACTTATATAAGCAGCTGTTGGACTTCTAAGCATTTGACCTCAGCCCACTGCCGCAGCTTCCATCCCTCTTGTTCTGTGACGTGCACCTTCTTCAACTGAACAGCGTGCTCTCCAATGCCTGTGATCCAATAAGTCCCCTTGCATGATTACATATACATTTCTATTGATTCTGTTCTTTTGAGTCCTGACACAGGTGCCCAGGCCATGGCAAAGCAAATATCAGAATCTGATTACTGGCTGGGATCTATTTTCTGGCATCCAAATGATTGTACCGCATTTGAAGCTTGTTTTCCTGATCAGTTTAACACTGTTGAATCTATTATTTGCAACAGAACCTCACTGCCACTCGTTCTTCTTTCTCATCAAACCCGGAACAACCCCCTGTAAATGTCGTTGTACGTTCAACAGGACTTGTCACTGCTTTGGAGATTGGTGTTATGTTCCTGTCACATCTGCACTCTTAGCTCTCACAGCACTGTGCTGATCTGTGCTTGAAAAGCAATTCCCTGGTACATATAATGCTCTGCTTTATGTATGTGCCAATCTCCAAATTGTCAATTACTTTCACCATAGCTGATTTCCAGCTACCAATGTGATGTCCCCACATGTGGAGTTGGGAAGCAATAGGCACTGTCAAGGGTATTGTTAAACTATGAATTCTCAGCAGAGCTTTGGGCAGCTGGCAGACACAATTATTTAGGAAGAGAAAGGTTTCTTCACATGAACTTTCATAGCATAAAACCCCCAATGGAGCTCCTACCTCCTGAGAGCTCAGCAGCAACTTTATTCTTAAAAAGTGTATTTGATACAGGGTCTCACTACGCAGCTCAGACCCTTAATGACACACCTATTTTCAGCCTCCCCAGCGCTGGGATTATAGGTGTGCACCACCACGCCCCAACTCAGTCCCTGGCTGAGGGGCCAGCACAGCATGTGGTTATGGGGATTGAACCCTGGTCCCTGAGCTTGCCTAAGCAAGCTTGCCTTAGTCAACTGAGCGATCTCACTGGCCCACATTTTTGTTAATTAATCATTAATTCATTAATTAGTCAACTAATTTATTTATTTGTTACAGGGTCTTTCTTAACAGCTTGGACTCCTAGTGATCCTCCTGTCTCAGGCTCCCCAGTGTTGGGATTACAGGCATGCCTCTGCAGAAATTTATAAGCTGGAAGCTAGGCTTGAAAATGTGCAGACCTTTAGTAGAGCCTGGGAAAAGAGGTTCTACAAGCCTAAATTAAGACAGCTTTGTAGACAGGAGATGTAACTTTTAACCATACATGGACATGAAGAGTGCACATTAGGGCCATTTGGAAAATGCTGGCTACTTTGGCTTATAGTGATTGAGTACACATTCAGTGAGGTCAGAATTGTGTAACTGATGTCTAAGATCACAGGATATATGCTAAGGAAAAAGGTAAAGGTGTTTGTTAAGTTGGCAACCTTGTAAATAGAATCCAGGCAAACTCAAACTGCTGAGGTGCCCAGTCCTGGGATGAGCTGACCCCAATCTTTTTTGGGGGGCTGTCTAAGATGGAATATGTTCCTGGAGACAAAAGAAAAGATGGATCAAAGTGATTATAAAATAATCTGAAATGCCGCTTTCCCTCACTGGCTGTTCCGGCCCGGGCAGCCATGCTGCTCTGCGAGCCATGCCTGGACAGTGGCGGCGAGAAGACGGCGGTTATGATTGACTTGGGAAAAGCCTTCACCAAATGTGGATTTGCTGGAGAAACAGGCCCAAGATGTATAATTCCTAGTGTGATCAAAAAAGCTGGACTGCCTAAGCCTATCAAGGTTGTTCAATATAATATCAATACAGAAGAGTTATATTCTTACCTAAAGGAATTCATTCACATACTGTATTTCAGGCATCTGTTGGTGAACCCCAGAGACCAGCGAGTTGTGGTCATCGAGTCAGTGTTGTGCCCTTCCCACTTCAGAGACACACTCACTCGAGTTCTTTTCAAATACTTTGAGGTTCCGTCTGTCTTGTTCGCTCCAAGTCACCTCATGGCTCTTCTGACGCTTGGAATTAACTCTGCCATGGTCCTGGATTGTGGATATAGGGAAAGCCTGGTGTTGCCCATATATGAGGGAATCCCAGTACTAAATTGTTGGGGGGCTCTCCCCCTGGGAGGAAAAGCTCTGCACAAAGAGTTGGAAACTCAGCTGTTGGAACAGTGTACTGTGGACACCAGTGCTGCTGAAGAACAGAGCCTTCCCTCAGTGATAGGTTCAGTTCCAGAAGGTACCTTAGAGGACATTAAAGTGCGTACTTGCTTTGTAAGTGATCTGAAGCGTGGACTCAAAATCCAAGCAGCAAAATTTAATATTGATGGGACTGATGATCGTCCTTCACCACCCCCGAATGTTGACTATCCCTTAGATGGGGAAAAGATTTTACATGTGCTAGGATCAATCAGAGATTCAGTTGTGGAAATTCCTTTTGGAACAAGATAATGAAGAGAAATCAGTTGCCATGTTAATATTGGATTCTCTTCTGCAGTGCCCAATAGACACGAGGAAACAACTTGCCGAGAACTTGGTAGTCATAGGTGGCACGTCTATGTTGCCAGGATTTCTCCACAGGTTACTTGCAGAAATAAGATACTTGGTAGAAAAACCAAAATACCAAAAAGCACTTGGCACCAAGACATTCTGAATTCATACTCCACCTGCAAAAGCTAATTGTGTGGCCTGGTTGGGAGGGGCTATTTTTGGAGCACTGCAAGATACATTTGGGAGTCGTTCAGTTTCAAAGGAATACTATAATCAGACAGGCCGTATCCCTGATTGGCACTGCCTCAATAATCCACCTTTGGAAATGATGTTTGATGTTGGAAAAGTCCAGCCACCTCTGATGAAGAGAGCATTTTCCACTGAGAAATAAAAGTTTGATTAAATACAAGTTTGTTTCACTTCAAATAGTTCTAAGCAAACTGAAGAATGTATGTGGGGTGCTTTAGTATAGACAACTTCATTGGAAGTAGAAGGTTCTCTTCATTTGCCTTTGCTTCTCTTGTATCTATATCAATAAAACAAAGTTAAACAGTAAAAAAAAAAATCTGAAATGCCAAGGGTGCTCTCAGATTGCAGAGTGCATGTCTGCCATGGTAGTGATTACTAGGCCCCCATCCTTCTAATCCAGGTAAGTGGCAGGAAAACAACCAAACTGCTGTAGAACACAAATTCCAGGGACTTCACACAATGTATTTCTTCCTCACCAAATGTAAGAGTTTCTTCTGAGACAGCGAACATGGTGCAGTTCTGCTTTGGGTAGCCATTTTGGGATCAAGGCTGACATAGACTGTGAGTACTCTCCTGCCATCCGTCCCTGGTCAGGGGCTGGGGAGAGCCCATGAACAGCGAATGCACAGCCAGTTCTAGCCACCTCCAGTCCGCTCCCACTCTTTTGCAGGCCTCTTGCAAGAGGCCCTATTCTCAATCTGCATGAGCAGTTCCAGATGACCTTCTGTGTGGGGGACAAAATCTGTGACTCTCAGATCACCCAGAAATCCCAGTATGGTCCTACTTCTTAGGAATAAGCCTGCCTGATGGTGGGAATGGAGCCTTTGGAGGGAGGAAAGTTCTTTTTTCAGAACCGGGGATTGAACTCAGGCCCTTGTGCTTGCCAGGGAAGTGCTTATTCTACTGAGCCAACTTTTGTATGGCTCAGACAGCAACTTGGTAGTCAAAATGGTGTTCACTAAGGGTCTTCTTTAGTTGGAAGTGTGTTGATTTGAACAGATTGGGCCAGTTAGCATTTTATCTCATATGTTTCCTTTCAGGAGAAATGTTATGTTAGTCAAGAAAGCATGGGATGATGTGAAGTGACAGGAGGGTATGAGTTGCTTTGGGTCTCTTCTTCCTTAGGAGGACAGTTTTACAGGAGCCCGCCTCTGAGCTCCCTGTCCACCAAAGCTCCCTGCCCTTCTTTCCCTTTCAACTTTTCTGCTTTCTAGTCAACAAACTCTTGTTAAATTTACTGGAGATTTTAGTTGGAGCAAGTATGAGTAACAGTTAAGATTTCCAGCAATGATTGGGGCAAATAAAGACCTCCCCTTCCCAACTAAAGCAACTTGCTTGCCCATTTAGTTTCATGCCCAGAAATTTCTAGATGATTTATTTCCTCAGATTCCAACCTGGAAGAAAATAAACAATAGCTGAAGGTGTTAAAAACTGCCTGTGTGGATAGGGGTGGAATCTATGCCTCAGTGCTTTACACTAGAATGGGACAGGGACCCAATTGTTCTCATTGTACAGAAAAGTGACTTTGGCATGTGGCAGTCAGAAAAAGCTTCAGGTGTGTCCCAAGTGAGGGTGTGCTGCTGGTGGCCACAGATGGAGAAAAAGAGATGGTCGTGCTTTCCTGCAAGACACACTGCAGAAGGGCAAACATCTTCAGCTGTCCCTGGGAAGGTCAGCAACTCTGTGCTTAAACATGAAGGCTGGCACCTTCACAGCTGTGGGTTCTTTTGATGATTTTCCAAAGGGACCATGTATTTGCACCTCAAGATATAATCCCAGAACTCATTTAGGCTTGACAAATAGATATCAATTCAAATAGAAATGTTAATAGTTTGGTGGCCATCTAGAGAATTCTCTGAGGAGAATGCTGAAAGGGCTCCCTGTCTGAAAGTGAACCCCATGGATGAGCAATGTTGCAGGAGTGCAGGAGCAGGAGTGGGAGCACGTTTGCCATCAATTTACTCCACCACCAAATGGTGAGTGCCTGTCACGTGCGAAGTTTTTTTCTAAGGGTTTGGGCACAGTGCTGGCCACTTAGGCTCTGTCCTAGACAGTCACAGCAGGCTAAGAACTGGTTCTGTTTCCTTCTCCTCATGCTTCCATGCATTTCCAGGCCCATGTAGAGCACAGGACTCATTTAATACCACAAACTCTCTACTAGAAATTGGAGCCAGAACACAGCACTCTTGTACTCCTACTTGTCTACCTTTTGCTTTTTCACCTTCTCACCTTTTTCATCTTCTCAGGGAGAAGCTTGTAAGAAATTCCTGGTTCAAAGCCATCTTTGCAGAAACCCCCTTGATGCAGTCCCACTTATTTGATCCAGAGTCGATCAACCTGAGTTAGGCTGCAGCTCAGGTGAATAAAGGAAGCTTTCTTCCTTTCTTGGAGTTTCCCCCAGAGCCACCTGCCATTTTTAAGAATGCAACAGAGCCGACAATGTCTGTGAAAAGACCTCTGTGGGGAAAAAAGTATGGCACATTCTGATGAAATCAGGTTTGAGCCAAAACCCTGCAGGGGTTATGAGTGCCTGAGATGGGTGGGAGCTCCATGCATTGAGGTATCAGATGGTAGCTGGGTGAAATTTTTCATGGCTAAGTTCCAGGAAAATTTGCCCTGATGCTATTCTGTTGTTCAAAGTCAGCCCATTCCCACCCAGGTTTTTAGAAAGTAGGCATCTGGATTGGGGGGAGGTATGGGAGCCCCTGGGAGGATAGGTTAGCTCTCCTCCCCAGAGCCCAGTTCTTTTCCAGCAGCTCTGAGCTCACTTTCCCTGTGGACTGAGGGAAGGGCGTATGCCTCCCTGTTATGCTTCTAATCTAGACTTCAAAGCACTGCAAGTGGCTTCTCTCATTCTCTTTTCCTGCTTGGACCCCAGGAAAACTTTTGTGATCTGACTCCTCCCAGTATCCAGTCTTTGCTTCTAGCTTTGTGGTCCCACATCTCTGACAGCTGCATTGTGCGTGAGATGGAGGGGGGCTGCACCTCAGGCTACCCAGAAGCCCCTGGGCTCCACAGTCTGCTGCCCTCTTCTATTCCCTGTAGTGAGAGACACCACGATGTGGTAAAACGGGGTCCCACCTTGATGGAGACACCAGCCAGACACACTCAGACTGCTAGTCTTACCCTCAAGCACAGCACCTGCCATAGCAGGAACTGAGGGTGAGAGCTCAGCCCCAGGGCCCCCAGGGCAGGAGCCTCAGGGGTCACTGAAATGCCAGCCAGAGTCTGAGTCTGAATGTGAGGTCTAATAGGTCTACTTAGTCTCCATTGTGGGCTGGAGGCAGCTAGCTGGTTGGAGAAAGTAAGGTGTTCTGGGTGCCCCC
>PVKA01012021.1:0-59091 GCA_004027165.1 Ctenomys sociabilis | reverse complement strand
TTTTTTTTTTTTTTTTTTTTTTTTTTTTTTTTTTTTTTTTTTTATGCAGAACTAGGGATTGAACTCAGGCCCTTGCTCTTGACAAAGAAGTACTTATTCGACTGAGCCATCTCCCTGGCCCCTAAGCTTTTTAATGTTTTATTTCTTTTACTTTGAAAAAGTGTCTACTAAATTTCTCAGACTGGGTTAAGACATACAACTGTGCTTCAGACTCCAAGTAGCTGGGATTATAGCTATGTACCATCCAGCATAAAGTACTTCAGAGGTTTTTAAAAAGAAGTTTTAGTTTATTAGCACATGAGTGTGGTGCATAGTATTCCTTGTAGGAAGTTGGTACAAGTACATAGCCCATCTTAACTTCCTTTTGATATCTTTTTCCTTCTTTTCCTCCCTATACCAATCCCTCCCATCCTTTGATCACTTCGTATGTGTGTGTGTGTGTGTGTGTGTGTGTGTGTGTGTGTGTGTGTACTTGTTTGTTTTGCTTCATGTGAGAATGCAACAGGGACATTTAGGAATATGGAGCCTCAGGGCAGAATCCCTGCTGATCTTCACCTGCTTCCTCAGCCATCTGCTAGCCAGAGATCTTGATTTGAATCAAGCAATAAGATGGTTGTGTTGACTGAAAGAAAATACCCAAATATTCCTATATTTGGCTTCACAGAATTTATGGGAGCTATTTGAAAGACAGATTTAGGATCTGGTACAAAGTTGAAAGTTTTGCTGTTTAGAATATGGAAAATCTTTTCAATCTGATGGATTTAACTTATCTGGCTCACTCATGTACTTCAGTACTTTTAGTAACGTTTAGACAGCTTTCAAGAAGGCTATGGTGGAGATGAGGAGTTGTGGAGAATGGAACATGAAAAGTTCTGTTGAAATGTTTAAGGCAGGAATGAGAAGCAATTACACATATCCAGAGGAATAAGTATACAGTGCTGTGGTTCTTCTTTGCTCTTGTCTCATGGAGAATGGGTCCCTAGGACAGGCAGCAGAGCAGAGCTGGGAAAGAGTGGTCTTCGGAGGGACACAGACTTGAGGGCATGTCTAAACTCCTCTGATTTTCATGTCATTCTGACTGGATGTCCTCACTTGTAAAACAGAAGCTTTCCATATTTTTGGTAAGCCTCTTATGTATCTTAGATAAGGCAGGCAAGGACTGGGAGTGTAGCAAGTTCAAAATCATTGGGTTTGTTCTTATTGTGAATGACCATCTGTGGAGAAGAGGTCACTGATGTTGAAGAAGGGTCATGGAGATGTGGATGCAGGTAGTGGTGTGGCAAAGTGTTCAGTGGGTTATGACTGGGCACCAAGGAGGATGCAATGCCTTGGCCTCCAAGGGAACAAGCCCAAGTCCCAAAGTGGTGACAACCAACAAGGGAATGAACCCACTGAGTGAAAGATGAGTCCAAAACATCTAAGTTTCATTACTCTGCTCTTCTATGCTTCTTCAGAGAGTCCAAGATACTTTGTCTTTTTGATGTTTATCCTGGACCTCCCACACATAGTCCAGAAGACCCGAATACTGTCCAGAAATGGCTATAAACTTTCTCAGCTTTCAGTTTGAAATGGAAAAATGATTTGTATTCCTTGTCATGCCATGAAAGTTTTATTGGCACCAAAGCTAACAATGGTGAGTATCTTGAGCTCTTGGAAGAAGGGATGAGCAGAAGGGAGGTGAGCACTTGGAGTAGGAGGATGCACATCACAAGGGCCATACTCAGCTCTGCAGAACATTGACCTCTGGAGACTTAATTCCTCAAAATTTAGACTGAGCATAATAACCCTCTACTGCCTCAGATAGGGAGGGGATGTCATGAGGCATAAAGTCCAAAAGAGCTATTGGATGATGGGGCACATTGCAAATGAAAACAGACACATGAAGAGGTGAGGGATTTTTAATGTGCTTAAACACCTCTTGGTTATGATACCCGTCTAAATCTTCACAGGCTCATCGTATTGGCTTTTGCTTCTTTTTGGAAATGCATCATCACTAAATCACAGAACAGCTCAATTTTAGAACAATTGTATTCACTGCATCTATATTAGCTAATAAATAAGCCCATTAGTAGTACGACCTTAGAAATGAAAATTGTCCACAAAGGAAAGCAGTGAAGGGTAACATTTCTCAAATGATACCAAAGTGAGACCTTTTGTATTTGTCACTTTTCTGTGCCACGTGAGATTTCAGTCAGGATCAGTCATCCATTTCTCCATTTGTCTGACTTTTTCTGTATTTTTTATAACAAGTGGTAACATTCCTGTTTTCTATTTCTACTTAGTGCTTAATAATGTCTGCAGGCTACAACTTCCAACTGAGGGTCTTAGGTGCAATTTCCCCTTTCAAGTTCACATTCATGCTCCCTCTAAGATAGATATCCTCTCTTGAGAGCAAACAGGCACCCCAAATTCAGTTCAGTGGGACTAAACTTCTAACCCTGCAAACATGTTTCTCTGGCCTTCTCTCAGCCAATGGCTACCTTGGTTTTATAATCACTTTTACCCCAAATTTGAGAATCATTTTTGATGTCTTCTTTCTCTCCCACTGTAACTCAATCCATCAACAAATGCTATCATTTCAAAATATGAATAGATTCTATCCACTTCCTAGAGCCTCCAGACTAATTTTGTTTGCAGGTGTGAAGTGTATAAATCCATCTCTCTGTCCTGGCTTTCTTCATATTCACCACTCACACAGAAATTCTTACAACTGCCCCTAGGGTGAGCCTTCAAAATAAGGAGCAGACCTCACTCTCCTCCTTCTATTAACTTTCCACCTCATTCTGAGCCCGAATCTACTTCTCTGCCTTCCACAACATTTATCAATATTCTTCAACAGCAGTGGCCTCCCTGCTGTTGTCTAAGCTTTTGAAGTGGACAAGGAAGGAAAGAGGAGGAAATTCTAGAAGGAGAAAACAGTTTGAACTTGTGGTTGTCAAAGAAGTTGTCATAGCACAAGCTAGCAAAATAATTAAAGGCTTCATGTCATTAAATAAAGGTTGGCTTTACCCATTAAATAAAAGGTAGCCAGTGAAGAGACTTTAGCACAAGAATGACACAATCAGACTTACATTTTAAGGATTTAAAGTGAAATGAGCCAGGTATGCTGGTGTATGCCTATAATCCCAACAGTTGGGATGTTGAGGCAGGAGAATCTCTGTGAGTTTGAGGCCAGCCTGGGTCACATAAACAAGTTCAAGGTCAATCTATACTACATAGTGAGACTCTGTTTTGAATAATTTAAGGCGGAAGATACATAGGAAATTGAAAAACATAGTGCAATGACATAGGTAAGGGATGGAAAGGATAATCTAGGGCAGGAGCATTCATAGTAGAGAGAGGATGAGGAGAACCATTCAGGAAGAAGAAATTCCATGCTATAATCCTTAAAGGTCCACTAGTCAAAAACTTGGTTAAGACCAACAGAATAAAATGTTGCCACCCACTGGTTTTCAAAGTAGATTGTAGTTAGGAGAATTTGCATCAGTAAGTTGAAAAACTACTTAAAAATAAGTTCAAGAAACTTAACTTATTCAATAAAGAAACAGATCCACAAAGGGCCAGGTTATGTCTTTTGATGTTGTACTCTTTGGCTGGAGTGTAAAGCATATTTAATTGTGAATGTCAAGATAGATTTCCTTTGATTGTCCCCGTAGGAGGAACTTAGTCAGGTAATATATGATTTCTTACTGGTTTGCTTATTTTATTAGACACTTTTTTCATTTCTGCTACTTGTTCCCAGATGTATCATTTTCCATTTCACACATCATAAATATGTACATAAATATTTTAAAAGTTTCTGTTTCTTCAGGTTGACTGTGTACCACAAAATGGATAATAGCTCAGACTGGGAAGTACCTAGGTAATAAGCTGCTGGGTCCTTAAGCTTAAATTAACTTCAGTCTCCAGAATAGAATGGTAGGGGCTGGGAGGGAGCCTGGAGATTATTTGCAACATTTCACCACAACACCGCAGTCATCACGGCCCCTACTTCGTTTTAGACATTAAAAATATTGGGTGGTGAAGGAGCTGCTAAACCTCGGATTTTCGATGGTTAAAATGTAAAATATTTGGAATTTGTCTGTGATGTTTTCTTGGGCCATTTTCTAGTCAAGGAACCAGAGGGAGAGTGAGAGTGAGAGTGGCTTTGGTGTGCCTGAGAGCCCCAGAGAGCTTGCTAAACACTTGTAATAGCTAATACATTATGTCAACTTCAGAATTTTAGAAGTTTAACTCAGCAGGGATCCAGGGTTCTTACTTTGTAAACATCCTGAGCATTGACAAGAAGAGGGCTCTGAGATGGTGTGGGCAGACAGCCAGTGTACAATGTGAGGGGGCAGAAGAGGCTGGCGTAGCCCGCTTTTCCACTCCAGTTGCCTTGCCATCCTCTGTGCCCTGAGCTGTTGCTCCTGTGCCATGCCACCCTGCCTTGGGCAACTATGATTACAGTAATTATGACTGAAACCTCCAGAACTGTGAGCTAAACAAACTTTTCCATCCTTAATTTTCACTGTCAGGTATTCTGTCTCAGCCCCAAGACTAAATCAGCACCCAAACCAGGACAGCACCCATCTCTTCTTGCCTAGATTATGATTGAGAAAAAGCCTTCCCTTTTCAACAATAGCTTTTGTCACAAGGTTAACGCAGATGGCCTACACACAAAAGTGTGAGAATATTTTAAATGAAAGTAAATATGTGCACATACATAAACAGTGTATTTACCAAACTGCATATAAAAATCCTCTTTCCCTGAGATCTCTTCTTATGGAAAGCACACCTCCCCTGCCAGAGCGCATGCTTGGTTGGCACCAGCACGAAGTGGCAGTTGGGAGCCCAGTAGTGCCTTTCCAGAAACTTTAGAAGAATTTCTGAATTTTGATGCAATTTGCACATGGATCATTCCTTATGAGAATCGCACATAGACAGCTATAGTCAACGGGGTCTTGGTCCTCCATGCACGCTCTGCCTTCTGAAGCACAGAAGTCATTGTGTTGTGGGAGGCAGAGACTGGTCAGCACTGCTGCTGTTTCCCACACACATCTCTTGCTTTCTCCTGCTCTGAAGTAATGTGGTCAATCGATGCTTTCAGAAATGGCTTGCTCGAGGGCTGAGGGTGAGCGATTGCATATCAGGTAGCCAGACATGAGCTATGGCTGCTGCTATAATTAAGATACCCAGATCCTCCATAAACACTGCCAGAAAGAGAAAAAAAATAGCAAAAGGCAAGGGAAATAAGTATTTTACTGATACAAGGGGGTGAGGTGTGCACTGTTTTGGTCTTGCATGGAAATACACAAATCTGAATTAGGCTATTTTTTTTTGCATAGGAATTATTTAATTTAGTAATTATCATTAGAAAACAAACAGTGGCAGAATCCTTTTTTTTTTTTTAAAGCAAAGTATAACATAGAACCACCAAATATAAAAAAAAAAAAAAGTGGAGCTTCTCTGAATACCCCCAGGAGGTCTGGAGAAAAGCAAGGTCTGGTCTTCCAGCCTGCTGATGGCCAGCAGGTGTGGCCCTGCGCATCAGAGCCCCAGGGATGCACAGGAAAGTGCTGTTGATGTCCAAGGAAACAAAGGGATTTGCCTGGAGAAGAAGGCCCTGGAACTTCACGAGTGCCAAAACCCAAGGCCAAGTGGCTCCCTGATCTTGATGGCCATCCAAGATTCTAAAACAGCATTGACTGTGGAGGCCCAGAGAGACCCAGTGGCTTCTGTGCTCACAGCCGGACTTCCCAACTTCACTGTGGGTGTCTTTAGGGAGCCCTGGACTAAGTCAAGAAGAGGGGATCATTAAGTCCCTTTGGAAACTTTGGGCTAAGCACAAGGAAGGTGTCTGAAGAAGTGGAAGCCACAAATTGCTCATTCTCTTATACCTCGACACTCACTGAGCAGGTTGTAGATAATGAACCTTGATGAACGGAAGAGCAATGAAAGTCTGGTGATTTCCATAATCAGAGACAAGAGTGAAAAACTTCATAGTCTACCTGACTGTGTGGCAGAGCCATATAAATGTTCGTTCTTCACATGCATATTTGTTGACTTTAATTATTCATTATTAAATAAATATGGACAGGGTTGGGGTTTATCTGTGGAAGTTCTGAGCTCTGTAGACTGACAGTGAGGGGATGAGAATTACTTCATATGGAGACTCATCAAGAGATAACAGCCAAGATTTGTTGCCGTATGACTTTAGTGATGGCTACTAAGGAGGCTGAGGCAGGGGGCCTGTAAGTTTTTGGTCAGTGTAGGGAGTATAGTGAGACCTTGCCCCAAAATAAAGGTTAGAATAGGCTAAGGATGTGGATCTGTGGTACAGCATTTGACTATCATGGTGAGGCCCTGGGTCCAATCTCCAGTATGAAAAGAAAAAAAAAATAATAGATGGTTGATGATTTTAGTTTCTTTTCTACCCTAGATTACACTTCATACAGGCTTCTGGATAAAATTCTAAAACAACTTGCTATTAGTCACTGATCTTTATTTTTGCCTTTTGGTGGTTTATACAATGTTATATAGGACATCGTGAAATAGAAATAGTTTCCTTTTCTTGTATTCAGATAAGAACTTAGGGAATCTCCCTGCTTGGAGGAAAGAGATAATAGCCTTGCTCCAAAATTTCAAATTCTATTTTAAGAATAGAATTTTAAGAAGGGTAAGAGAAGGGTGAAGGAAAGGTGGCTGAAGGAAGGTATGTTGGAATCTGACTCTGTGGGTGCGAGTAATCTTTTCACCAATGACAAGTGCTGTCATTTTGGGTAAGTTACCAGCTGCTCTGCAACTTAATTTCAACTAGTAAGGGAGATACAATGTTGCCTACTTCCTAGTAATCTGAAGATTGCACAAGACAATGCATACAACCTGTGGACATGTGACTGCAACAGAGAATTCTTAATATACATCAGCAATTATGCCCAAGTAGTGGACCAATGGGTGATTTCCCCTTTCATCATTCCCCAATTTAATGTAACCATATATCATGATAAGTAATAAAGTCACAAGCATGAACATAGAAAAAAGCATCTATGCTTGAAAATGTAAATTTTAAAATTTTTCCTTTTCCTAAATCCAACCTCAAAACAGCTGATGTTCTTTTATTATGTTTTCTTTTCCTTTTTTTTTGTTTTTGTTTTTGTACTTTAGGGAAGGGTGTACAGGGTGTTCAGGATCTCCCTACTAGATCAGACTCATAGTGATCCGCCTGTTGACAGCTTCCCAAGAGCTGGGATTACAAGCAGGCCGCCATGCCCAGTCTCCATTGCTGTCTCAGTGTGCCCTGTGGGGCGGGGCTGGTACAGCAGCCCTGGGGATTGAACCCCTGGCCCCTGCACCTGCTTCCAGGCACACTGAGCTATTTGGCAGACCCTTTCTTTTTTGTTTCTTTTCTTTTTCTTTCTTTCTTTCTTTCTTTCTTTCTTTCTTTCTTTCTTTCTTTCTTTCTTTCTTTCTTTCTTTCTCTCTCTCTCTCTCTTTCTCTTTCTTTCTTTCTTTCTTTCTTTCTTTCTTTCTTTCTTTCTTTCTTTCTTTCTTTCTTTCTTTCTTTCTTTCTTTCTTTCTTTCTTTCTTGTTTTATACAGGGCCTTGGGAACGCTAGGCAAACCCATTACCATTGATCTGAAACCCTAGCTCTCCAAAGTTCAGTTTTGAGTGGTAAAGCATGCTTATGGAGGGAAAGAAAGGGATGGGAAAAAATTTACATAGTTGTTTCATGGATTCTTCTATTTTGTTTGCTCCTTGATGACCACTTGTCACTATGAAGTGACAGCAGATGGGAAAGGGAGGGAAGTGGGCAGAAGAAGCATGCACGTGGCTCAACACAGCTTTCTGGTTAAACCTTCTTAAGCTTATGGCGATGGCATTTTAACTTTATGCTAATCACACACCTCGGGTTGCACCTCTGGGCCAGGACTCTTCAGTATATCAGTACAGGCTCAGATCTATTTTGATCTCACTTCTTTGTAAGTTGAGATGTGGAGACGAATAAAAAGATCACTAGCTAAGGATAAAAATTCAAAATATGACTGTATTCAGGGAATAGCGTATTTAGGGAAGAGCTCTGAACCTTGGTTTTCCTGTTGTCCTACCTCTTTCATTAGTTGACCAGCAAGGATTTACTGAGTGGTTGCTCTGGGCCTAGGATGTAAAATACTGGCCTGGTCATGGCTCTTCAGTGTAGCCTCCTACAACTCCTTTCAGGGGTGTGTGGACTCTGGCTGGCTGGCTCAGGCTGAATGAAGGCTGTGGTCTGAGTCCCTGGGGTCCAGGATGATTTTGGGCCCTTACTCTTCCCGCAGGAATTAGGAGATGGGGTGAGGAGACTGCACCCAGCTGAATCAGCACGAGCTCTGGTGCTTGACCATGGGCTTAGGCAGAATCAAATGGGCCAACACAGTTTAGTGATTTCACAGGGGACTGAGTGTTTCGGTCAGAAATCTAGGGTCTGGAAAGGTATTCTGTGCTTGACTGGTAGGCTCAGAAGATGGAAGGTAAACAACTGGAATGTTGGATTGAAAATGCATTACATTGGCTTCACGGTGAATGTTTAAGTAATTTTCTTATGGTATAAACTTACCTTTTTTAAGGAGATAAAAGTTCACTAAAAAATGCTACTGTTTATTTAGAATCTGATTCAAGCCTGAGGGGAATCACCTAATTCACATAGGCTGTGTTTCATTACTGAATATTTCTGTGACCTGAATATTCTTTAGTTGTTGAACACTTTTTACATGCCTGGTCCTTGATTCAAGTTTTCTATCCATTATTGCATTTATTATTCACAATAGTTCTTTGAATGGATCTTCACATCTTCCCCAAGTGGACCCTGGAGCTTAGGACCCACAGCAGTGCCCACAAGTCCTACAATGGTATGATCCTGACAGATAATTAACATTCTGCTTCTCAAGTGTGAAATAAAAGCCAAAATAAAGACCTTTGTAGAGTAGGTATCTGGTATAATTGAGGATGTAAAGGTACATTTATATATGCAATATATAATATAAACATACAAACATATGATTGAGATAAATGTATATAAACATTAAGTTAGAAATTTTAAAAATAAAATGGTAAAAATGTTTGGAGAAGGCAGCTATGCTCACTGCTGTACCACCAATGCACACTAAATATTTTTCTGATCGTATTTGCTATGTAAGAAATATTTGATAATTGGTAGTTTTATCTTAGCAGGGATCACCTTACTAGAGAGGCCAATTCACTTCTTTTTTTTTTTTTTTAAATTCACTTCTGTTAAGGAATATGCAGACATAAGAAAGTTGAGAAGGAAAGCAGCTTTCACTTGAGGTTGGCTAACTTGCTCTGGGGCTGGATTTCTGGTTACTTCATAGTAGCTTCCTGCTCAAAGTTGCCTGAAACTTGCCTGGTTGCTGCTATTCCAGTGAATTATTTACTAATAAGACTCTTCTACTTTACACCAGGAAATAAAGGCAGCACTTTTATTTTCCCACTCAACTCACAGTAAGAATGAGACTCTTTTATTCCCATGAGCTACTTTCCCCAACCAGCTTTGAGCTTCTTAATGGCAGGGATGGAGGTGGTCAGGATTAATCTCCTGAGCCTGGTGCAGAGCCTAATACAGTGCATGTGCCCTGCTCCTGCCGTCTCCTGTCAACAGAGACCCTGGACACCTCCACAGGAGACCCCTAGGAAAGACCACTCAATCTGCACCTGGAAGGTGGGAGACCCTTGGGCCGCAGGGTCCTCTTTCTGCCCTCTCTTTTCTCCATACCTTTCAGGTCTTGGCTCAGCCTGGGCTATTTTTCTCATGGAAAACATTTGAGGAGCTATCCATTAAAATGGATAAATAAATGTGTAGAGGGAAGATCTTTGCTAGAGGGTAGAAAAAGTCAGCATAAAAACTGAAGTTATCTCATCTAATATCAGTCAATAGGCTGATAGACAAAAAGATCAACAAAGCATAATAGGATTCACATCACACTTCTATTTCTTACGTTGATTCCAAGATAAATGTAGCACTTCAAATAAGGTAAGGAGAGAGAGAGAGAAAGGAAATCATTTCCACAGTACAGTTGACCAAATCATCCTGCTTCTATACATAGATATATCTCTTTCCCTCACTGCCTCTCCTGTGCTTCTCCTCAATTCAGTAATTCCTTCCTTTTGCTGGTCTACAGAAAGGAGCAGTTAATGCTTAATTCGTTTTTGCCTCCTTTTTTCAATTCTTTGACTTTTCCTCTTCTTAATTTCTAATGTATTGCTTTCTTTTTTTCTTCTAATTTTATGTGAATATATCTGGTAATATGAACAACTAGTTGGAAGGCAACATTATGCATTACAACACATATTGTGAAATTCATACTATCTTGCTAAGTGAAATTCTGGATCACTTGTAATTTTTCTGTTCTAATACTATTTGGTACTCCAAAAAATAAAAAAAAAATTAAAGCAAAGTAATTTCTCTTTGATGTCCCAAATAAAAACTAAGTGATTTAAGATTCCATACCCAAAGATACACTGTACTATAGAGAAATATAGGAGAATAATTTATAATTTTGACATCAAATTAAAAAAAAGCATAAAGGTATAGATATTTGTCCAAATAGTACAGTTGGCTGTAGTGAGGGCAATGCAAAGAGTAAGTGGACATATGTTACTTAGGATAGGGGAAAGCACTAAAAAAGAGCAATGTCCAGAGAAAACATCTGTCTGTTATTTATCTGTAGCTACACGTTCTCTCTTTTTTTAAAAAAACATAGGGTGGTGTAGTGGCCTCACCCTTCCACTAATATCAGTTGGGCTCTCTTTGAAGTTGACAACTTCTGAACAATTTCAGCAAATTTTTCTAGTTTTGCTCTATTTCATTTTCTCTTCCATTTTCATTCTTATGTCTTTCCCCCCCTCTCCATCCCATCTATCTTTTGGAAACTAGGGTAGAATTCTAAAGCCCAATATAACTCTAACTTGAATAGTCCTACTTTTTTTGTAAGTAGGGATTTTCCTTCTGTGCAGCATATGTCTAGAAAGCCTCCTTCTTTCATCACATTATGTTCTTCTCTAAAGAGTATAGGAGACATTTGAAAAATGGCCTTTAAACACCCAAAATTTATTTTAAGTTGAAATATAATGATGATTAATAGTTCATCCTCAGACTCTTTGACATGTGTGATTTGCTGCCTCAGTTACTACTGTTGGTGTGATTTTTCCTGTTTAGTGCCAAAAAATTCCTTAAAATCTGTTGTTTTGCTCTTTGTAGCTGGAAATTATTTTCATTCCTGTTTAAGACAAGAGAGAGTCAGGACTGAAGGAGCCCTAGAATCTACCTAGTCAAATCTCCCATGGCAAAATTCCTTTTTAATCCATCAATGTGTTTATTATCACAGCTGCCCCAGCTTTTGTAAATGAGGTAAAGATTAGGGAGCAGAGTAGAGAAACAGTGTGGTGGGAGCTGTGACAATCTACCTACCCTAAAACCCTTCTAAGAGTTTTAAATTGCACTCTACCAGAAAGTGAAAGCAGATTACTTTATAAAGACTTTACTCTCTGGGTGGAACTGTTGTTCTACTTTGCATACTATGCAATAAACTTACATCACAACAATTAGAACATTTATGAGAATGAATTATTCCTAAATTATCAGCTCGCATTATCATATAAATGATCACTTTCACTTTCTCTCCCAATGGCACTATAATCTCTAATAAAGCAGTTTGTACATGTTTTAAGTGAGACTACATTGCCCCAGAAAACTAATATTCTATTGCTTTTATAATAAAAGAGCAAAATTAGGCAGATTTTTTTCAATGCCCAAGTCTCTATATCAAATCCAAATCAGCCCTCCCCATCTCTGTAGGAAAAACAATCAGATTTAGCCCTGTACATCCTGAAGGATCTCAGATCAAATGTTGGTATAGTAAAAGGTTCAGATCAAATGTTGAACTCTATTCCCAGCCTTAGAGTTTCTCCTCCCAACCCTAGAAATTCTTCCTACAAGAATATGGGTCTCTAGAAGAGAAAAATAAGTAGAAAACAATGATCCTACCTTTGATGCATGGTGGTCATGATATGGATAACAAAAAGAAGTTCTTTAGTCTAGTGAAAGGATGGCTAATATAATGGCTTAGATTTAAATGAGGCAGATTGACTCTGTGGAAAAAAAAAAGATGACACTGAGAGGGCGGAAAACAGACCTTCACAAATTTCATCATGTATCATGTGGGACAGAAGAGCCATTAAAATTAGTGTTTGTACAAGTCCATTATTATGATCCTGTTTTCAACAAGTTCTGCCAAAGACTGAAAACCAGAAGCACTTTCCCAGCTGATAATTGCTTGGAAAGATGATCTACTTTCTGCTCATTGAAATCTAAGTGAAGAAAGAGGATCCCATCCAGAGGGTTTTAATTTGCCTAAAAGCCTCAATCACATGATGAGTTTTCCTCTGTGGACCCGTCTCTTGGACTGTCAAGAAGAGCTCAGCTGCTGAAGCTGAAAATGTCAGAGGATAAATATTCGTTAGTAGAAACCAGAGCTCTGTAGGTAGGTGCATGTAAATACAATATGTAAACAATGGCTGGATCTCAGATGGCTCTGTTTGCTTTCTGAATGGGATGGGAGGAGGTTATTGTCATCTGCCAGTGAAAAACAGCAAGTGTAATAATTAACTCACCCTTTTATAGGGAGAGTGAGTTCAGTGGATACTGCTTCCTTGATATTCATATGGTAGGAAGCGAACTGTTTGGGGCAAAGTCAAGAGAGAGGGATGATGTTTTTAATGCACAAATATTGGCTTTTGGAGAAGGAGGGAGGAAGAGTATGTGGGAGACTGGGCAATTTCTCTTCTGCAATAGCAGAACAACTATTGCTTGAAGCAAATTGTCCTGCAGTGTCTGTGGGTGCCACCAATTTATCTTAGTCTATAAATGTAAGTCCTCTAGTCTCAAAGTACTGGACCTATTTCTCATCGTTGCTCAGAGATTTCTAAGGTGGACAGGGGACTGCTCTGGACCACTCTAGCTGTTGGTGGTTGAGATGGAGAAACCATGCCCTGATGACAGGTCTCCAACATCTCCTTCTTAAAAGGGATGGTAGCACCCTTCACCCAGGACAGGCCCTTGGCAAGCTGCCTTTAGTCTTCTGTCTGTCTCTTTTGTCCTCTTGGAAAAGTTGGCATCACAAAACATGATGAATGACTGTTTCTAGTTAAATAAGTGATTTCAACATCAGGGCAAAGTTTAGTCAGGAGCCTAATAAACCTCAGTTTCATCCTTTTCTATGCTGCTGTATCATTCTCAGCCCATGAGAGCAGACAATCATAATGCCATGAAGTACAGAGGATAATCTGCTTTGGAACTCAAAGACAGGAGTTGTATTAACTTTGCCCAGTTCCTTTTTTCCAAGATTTTTGAGTGCTTATATGTACATTATCTCATCTCTTCTTCAATCACAGCTCTGTGAAGAGTATGATGAATAGTATTCATATTCTTTTTTAAAAAAATGTGTTTGGCACAGAGTCTCACTATACAGCTTCTACTCATAGTGATCCTCCTGTCTTAGCCTCCCTAGAGCTGGTATTGCAGGTGTGTTCCACCAGACCCAGTCTTGGAGGCCTGCTCGGTGTACCTGGGGTGGATCTCGCATGGCATGTGGAACGAAGGATTGAACTCCACTCCCTGCACTTGTCTAAGCAGGCGCCTAATCTGCTGAGCTATCTCGCTGGCCCAGTAATCTTATTCTTAGTAATAAATCTGAGCCTCAGAAATGCTAAGCTATTTTCCACTATTACACAGCTAGCAAGTTTTGGCTATGGGAAGAAAAAGCTTTTTGGTTCCAATTTCTATGCTATTGGGATCAATTGCATTAAAAGAACCCATCAAAGTTAAATCTGTATTGTTTCACTGTTTTGTGACTCAACTATATTGGAATAATTTAAATTTCTCAGCTGATTAGTATAATTACAGAATATAATTTCAACTATTAAATTAAATAATGTTTCTGATAACATCCTAGGCAAGAAGAGATTGAAACTCGTTGTTATGTTTTCTTATTATATTTGTATAACTTAATTCTGATTTAGATGAGAAGATACAATTCAGCCAGTGATTAGTACAACCTAATGTAATTGCTGATGTTACTTTATGAGATACAAATAGCAGACAGATCATAACTTAAACAGTCAATTATCCTACTCTATGCAATAGCAATTTTTGCAACTTTTAATTTCTGAAACATGCACTTGAGGTAACAATTTTATATCAAGTAAATAATGTGTACTGTAAGCCTGTTTACTCAAAGTTGTAAATAATACATTGTACTTTACTCAAAATACATTATGTTTTCTCTCTATAGTCGAATAAACATCTAGAAATTATACCATTTTGAAAGAGCTTTTACTTTGTGCAAAATGTTTACATATACTACGAGTTTCCATCTTAAATTTGATCAGTGAAGAGCTGAGTCTCAGAAAGTAGTTTGCTCATGACCACACAACTATTTTAGTTGTAAAAATAAGATATCCTTTTTTTTTTCTGAACCATACTGTTTCACAAGTAAAATCATTTTGCAATTCTTATGAATTTGCTGAGGGATGCCCAGAAAATGGACATCAAGAAGGGCTCATTCTCTAGAGGACAGCTCAGTGCTCATTAAATTGTAGAGAAGAATTAATGGCCAATGAGGGCTGTAATCATGGAAAGTGACCTGCTGAATGCTTCCCACTCATATTTGTAACTTCAGATGACCTTCACTTTATAATTGTGTAACCATAACTAAAAGCAGTAATCTTAAGTTTTTGACTGCCTATTATCTGGCTTTCTATGAGCTTGGGGTGATATAGAAAGGTGACATGAATTGAGAGAGGAACCTCTAAATTTGGGACAAAGATTTAATGTTAAGAAATTCACTGGGGGGAAATCCAAGGGGATAGAAATGGTAATGTACATGGGCTGAATTAGTGGTAGGTACAAGGACTATAATTTCAAATGATGTTCCAAATAGGGGGTATATAGATGATATAGATATAGGTGATAGATACATCATCTATATGCCTCCTGTTTGGAAGTTATGCTTTATCTTAGTCGTCACCATCCAGCGGAAAAGTACAAAAACGAGGTATAAAAAGTAAAGCCATATTAATATGCAGAGTTATGAAAGGCTTCTGATATTTCCAGTCATGCAGATAACTCACTAGTATAGACTTCTGGAGTATATTGGATTACTTTGCTGAATTCATGCACCTACAATATATGAATGGCAATGGAATACCCACCTCTGACAAAAGTAAACAAAAAAGGGGATATAAAGGAGCGACCATTTTGTAGTAAATGTATATATGTATAGATATACAAAATAGCGTAGATATATAGCTATTTTCTCTTAGTTCAATGAGAAGAAAGTTTTGAACTAATAGTGTTCAGACAAGATATCATATCTGCATCTTGTACTATGAATAACTAATACAAAGACAATATTCAATGTATTAATTATTATAACTGACCTCCTAACCTGTTTTGAAACTGTTTCATTGCTACTTCTTTCTCAATAGAATTAGTATAATAATTTTATAAAAGAAATCATAAAGAAGATATAGGTGATAGAGATATAGACATAGAGGATATAGACATAGATGGTATAGATATAGATGATAAATATGGATGATAGACATAGGTGATAGATATAGGTGATACAGATGATACAGATATAGCTATAGATTGGTATATCCTTTTTTCCAAGTGAATTTCCCAGGAGTCTCAGGCTTGGTAAGATCCTCTTTGTCAAAAACTGTAAATGGGCATCACAAGCACATTTGGATTACATATAATTTCCCCTAAATGAGAGTGGTAGACAGCTACTTGGCAAAAGACTTGCTGTGACTCCCATTACTCTAGTTATGAACTTGAGTGTGTCTATTTATATATGGTCTGTTGTTTCATAAATGCTTTTACATCTTTTATTTACCATTGACACTTACCCTCTCAGTAATTCTGTGGAGTGGGCATCGTGGAGGGTCACTGTCACTTCTGATTACCACTAAGTGGCGTTCTTATTGTCTTGAATAGGTGCTTCTTTATGTCTGGATGGTGATCAGTCACCACTCATGACAGCTAGCATATACTGATAGTGCTTGGCTAACGATGGTTTGACTTAACAATTTTTAACAGTATGGTGGTAGAAAAGTGATACCTATTTAATAAAAAAACCATACTTCAAATTTCCAATTTTGATTTTTCCCCCCAGGATAGCAACAAATGGTGTCAAACTTGGCCTGTTGTGTAGTAGCATGAGCTACAGAACCCAGTTAACTATGCCAACGTGAATGAACAACCAATATCCTACCATGGATGGAGTCACCAAACTATAGCGTCTGGTGGGATAGGCCTACTAACTGCCCTCTTGACTTACTATATTTTCAGCTTGTGTGATGGGCTCAGGGAGATGTAGCCATCATAATTGAGAAGTGTCTATGCATATTATTGTAAATTTTGTATGTTAATTTTTGTCTTGCTCAGGAGGAGTGCTTGACAATTTAGTAACTTTAGTCCATTTTACTCATGCTATTATAACTAAATCCACTAACTTAACCTCCTATTTATCATACTCTTCTGTTTCCACATACCTTCCCTCCTGTAACTACTTAGCCAAAACCTAACATCTTTTCCCCATTCCTACTACCACACATTCCTACGTATTTTAGTATTTCTGTAGCACTTACCACTACTGATTTATCTTGCCTTGTTTTTATACTTGTTATTGTCCCTCCCAATTACAATGGCATTTTGTTTTGGCAGAACAGGGGATTGAACTCAGGCCCTTGTGCTTGCTAGAGAAGTGCTTATTCCACTGAGCCATCTCCCTGGCCCCTACAATGGCATTTTGGAGTTACAGATCAACAAAAGTCTTGTTCCTGTATTATAATTCATTGCTCACAGTTACAGGTAACTGTATGAATGAGGGAAAAGTGTAAATGGCTGTGTATCAAATATTGTGGTTTTTCATTTCTGATCAAAGTTGATTGAAGGGGCTTGGATGATAGCCAGGTGGTCCACGCATCTGTCTGGCAAGTGTAAGGTCCTAGGTTCCATCCCGGGTACCACATGCTATACTGGCCTAAGAACTCTGGGTGCACTGTGCCAGCCCCAAAAGCAGGCACAGTAGTGCACATCTATAATCACAGCAAAGGGAAGGCTGAGACGGGAGAATCACCGTGAGTGCAAGCTGTGTAGTGAAATCCTATACCAAATAAATAAATAATAAATAGAAAATTAATTTTTTTTTGAAAATGCTTATTGAGTGATGGTTGGGCAGATGAGTCAAGGACAGTCTGTCATAAGCTTCCCAAAGATGATTATTTTAAAAATTTGAACTAAAAGCATAAAGAGAATTGGTATCTTGTACAGCTATGTAGAAAAGCAGCCCAGAGGTAAAATTTGAGTGCAGTGGGGGAAAGGACAAATTGAACATGAAAAAGAAATACTCAAAAAGCAGAGAGAGCACAGCTATGCAAAACTATCGTTGTGTATCACTGCAGTATAGGACACAACAGACAGTCATTCTGTATAGCAGGAAGAGAAACAGGAATGTTGGTGAAGGAGCTTGCAAGGGAAAGAAAGGGAAGGTCCATCCCAAAGAGTTTGCTATCCTGGGGACAATGGGAAGCTGTGAACGGATTTTAAAATGGAAACAATGAGGACAGAGTTTCATAATGTGAAAGTTCACATGGTTCTATAGCAGGAAGAGGAAGAGGAGACTGCAAAGAGCCAATTTCCACTCAGAGAGAGGGGCAAGAAGCGAGTGGCCTTCCTGACTTCCTGTCCTCAGTGAGCATAAGCGTTTGTCTCATGTTCTTCAAAACTTCTGTCCTTGAGAGAATCTCTGATTTCTCAACTTTTCTTTTTTGCTACTCTATTAAATGACCACTTGTACATTCATTGTCAATCAGTAAAAGTTTACTGAGCACCTGCTACATCATGCTGTATAGTGTGCTGTGGAAATACAAGGAGACATGGAAGGAGACATAAAGCAACTGATTGCAGAATCCTACAATTCTGTAGGTGCCAAGGTGAAATCTAACAGCTAACTCTAATCATAATATGCACATGGGAGAGAATCATAAACTCTGTTTTATGGAAGAGTTGGGAGATACTTAAAGAGTTTTATAGAGATATGTCTAAGCTGAGCTTTACAGAAAACTATATTGCTCATGTAAAAAAGGTAAGAAGGTAGCTCTTGGAAAGGTGAGAACAATCAGTCAAGAGTTGGTGATGTAAAATGATCTGAATTGCACTGTGAAGTTACTAAGTGTAGCTGAAAGGAGAAACAAGAGTGTGGGGGAGGGAGTTTGGAAAGGAAGGAAAGGGAAAATCACCTTAGAGTTTGTTCTCCACCTGGAGGGCAGAGGGAAGTCATTGGAGGATTATAGGAATGAAATAATGCCAGAGTCTCAGTGTAAAAAGCAGGTCAAGACTAGTGTAGGGCAAAGATATTTCAAGGTGATATGTATTGCTAGAGTACTTCAAAGTAAATATTGTAACATAGAGAACATGTTTGAGGGCCACAGATGAAATGAGATTGACGAAAGCAAGTTTAAGTAGGAAGTTAAGTTAAATAGAGTTCCAGGAAGTACATAATACATATCTGTGTATCTGCCTATCTGCAGTGCTATTTCACTGTGGCAATGGGGAATTAAACTAGGGGTGAAGGGCAGGATACAGAAGCACATGCGAAAGGAGCAAAAGGACTTGTATCCACCTTCACAGAGAAGCTGTATCTGTTATACATGCCTTCAGGTGTGGCCACAGGAAAGAGTAGGGCATGAATGAGAGGAGCAGGGCTTGAGGCCCTATTCCATTATATGTGAGCCATGTGAGTTTGGAACAGCAATTTCTTTTTCTGAGTTTCAGGTTTTCACCCTGAATATAGGTTAACTGCCAGTCATTGTGGCACACACACCTCTAATCCCATCACTATAAGAGGCTGAGTCAGGAGGATTACAGATTCCAGCTCATTCTGGGCAATTTAGTGAACTAGCATGACCTTGTCTCAAAGTAAAAAAAAATGAAATAAATGCTACAAATGTAGTACTTTAAAGCCCTAGGTTTAATGTACTGGGGAAAAAGGGAATAAATCGTTACTGCCTTAACTATTTTATAGGCACTGTTAGAAACTACTGAAAAAATAATCTGAAGAACAACTGTGCTTAATGTGTGAATTCTTTCATAATCAGAGTATTCCTGAAGAATATCAATAGCAAAAGGTCATAAAATATTACATTACTGGGTAACTTTTCTCTGAAATGTTCTAAAGGCAAGATATATGCTTTCAAAACCATCTTAATATCTCTAGGCTTTCTCTCATTTGATCTGTTTTGCATCCTAAATTGCTGTATTAGCTTAAAAGTTTATCTTTTGAATTTAAAATTCAATTCAGGTGGAAATTTGTTCATTTAATTTGTTCTCTTTGCTGTCTCAATTAGGTTAGAAAATAATTCCCATAAAGAAAAGGGAGCTCCAGAGAATTCACCTTACTTACAAAAACTCCATCAGCATTTACTCACCAAATATGCATATACCATATTAGAAGCTACCTATGAAGACACATTGGCAGAATTAGAATTGGAGTTATTCTAACTGGAGGATTATTTCAGACTTTTGATGTCCCCACCGTGAGGAAAAGTGTTGGAAGGAAGAAAAAAAAAAAAAAAAAAAAAAAAGAGGTTCATAGATTTTTCTTTTACTCTTTATTCTTTGAATCCCAAGAAGGGAAATTCTAACTGAACCAAAATCACTCAGGGTTCTGGCCCAGTAGGTGGCTCTCTTTTTCTGTGAGGCAGGATGCTGTCCAATGTACTGAACGGAGAAAATCAGAGTGGTCCGCATCCTCAGGATGACTAAAGCAATGGCATCATGACAGATAGCTATGTGGGCGACAACTAGTAGCCATTTCTCCTCTACAGGCATGTTGGATGTTTCTAGTGGGTCTTCCTCATCTTCATAATTAAGTTACAAGGTCGCTTGAAGTCTTTCAGGCTTACAGGTTTTCTTTCCAATCTCTCATCCATATTATAAGTTCATTTTTAATTAATTTTATTGAGAAAGAAATTGTAGTTAGTAGCTACAATAATTAATACATTGTATATTTCATAGTATATATTCATAATACAAGATGCAGACATGATATCTCGCCTAAACACTGTTAGTACAAATATTTCTTCTCATTGAACTAAGAAAAAGTAGCTGTATATCTATCCTATCCACTACAAAGTGGTTTTTCATTTGTATCCCCTTTTTTGTTTAGTTTTGTCAGAGATGGGTATTTAATTGCCACTCAAATATTGTAGGTGCATGAATTCAGCAAAGTAATCCAATATAGTCCAGCAGAGAAAAAGAAGGGCTACAAGGACAGCCAACATTTTGGCCCTAGCCCTTCAAAGTCAGTGAGGACTCAGGACATAAGAGAACCTATACTGTAACATCCTGTAATTCAGTGGTATCCCAAATTTTCTGGTCAAGAAGATTGTAGAGCCACAGAGGAAAGTGACCAAAAATGTTGAATGTGCCTAAGGAGAGTCACATGGAGAGAAAACATTCTCTCAGGCTTTCACACAAATTGGTCAAGCAATGGCCATGACTCATTCACATGGCTGACACTGAGAAAAGATCTACAAACTGCTGTACAGGGTTTTAGGGTAAGTCCTGAGGAGATTTGACTGACCTTGTCAGTTACAAAAGATACATAGGTCTTGTTATATAGGTCTTGCTTTATCTTGGTCTTAACCATCCAGCAGAAAAGTATAAACACAAGGCATAAAAAATAAAGCCATATTAATATGTTGAGCTGTGAAAGGCTTAAGTCAACAACTTTTGATATTGCGAGTCCTGCAGATAACCCATATTATAAATACATGGTAAAGCTGTATCTTTATTTGTTTATTAATTTCTGTAGTTCTGAGAATTGAACTAAGGACCTTCACAATGACTTACATCTCCAAATCCTATTTTGAGGATTTTTAGTTTTTGTTTTAAGGTAGGATTTCACTAATTCATTAAGTTGTATCAGCCATGCTCTAAACTGTGATATTACTACCTCAGTCTTCCAAAGTTCTAGAATTATAGGATGTGCCATGGCTTCTATCTGGTAAAGCTGTTTTGTGTCCAATGATCACACATTTCACTGAATGACACAAGTTGTCAATTTCTCTTATAATGTAGCTATCAAACAATAAGCCTTTGGAAAGACTGGGTTTACTTTATTTTGTAAACAGTGCAATCTCACTCCAATTTACATTGCATAAATGATTAGATATCACATATGCGGCAGCTAAGATGAACTATGGTGTGAGCTTTGGAAAAGTGATCTGGGAGTAAAGTCTACATTTAAGTTTTGTGTGTGGGACAACTAAACATGTAGAAAACATGAAGGAAATTGGATCGAATTAGACACTGAGTTTAATGGTCACAAGCCACCTCAGTGTTTTAAAAATGTGTGGTAAAAATGCGGAAAAAATCAAAGCAGCTGTGACACTGGAGAGGCAGTAGAAACTGTCTATATCAGGAAAAAATGGCTGGGCCTGCTCTCTTGGGAAAACCATTCAAAGTCTGAATTTCAGTTTCCCAATCTGTGAAATTCTGCGAATTTATTTTGCAGTCATGTTGAATGGGCACACACTATGGGACAATTCAGATGAACGTTTGTGTGAATTATAAAGGAAGATAGAATTTTTTTTTTTTTTTGGTCAAAGCTCCTTTTCTTCTTAACAGACTCTTGAGTCTATTACTTATTCTCCCTTTTCTTTGTAGAAAATAAAGCTGCCACATTTCATGTTTCCTCTGACAGTTATTTCTATGTGAAACTTGGGCTGCTTTAGCTGCTACTTTCTGCTCCCTTTCCCACTCGCACTTTGCTCTAGAATCGAGTGTTCAGTGTTTCTTTCCTTCCATAATAGCTGCTGACAATTATGCCAAAAGAACCAGGAAATAAAGCCTTTGTTACAATGAGTTATTAACAAAGGGAACTTTAATTTTGGCAAGAACAAAAAGCCGTCATCCTTACTATTGGTCACTGTCCAGAAAGAAGTTAGAAATATTTTAATTATAATCAACTTCTATGGCAGTAGTGTTCATTTTAGTGAGGTGACTTTTCCACTCTTACGTTTTCTGATGTGTTTTCATATTTTGTTCACTTTGTGACTGTTAAGGCTCAACAAAAAATTAGCTGCTAATGTATTATCACAGGACATTGTGAGTGATTTTTAAATGATGCATAAAATTATAGTCCTCTTTTAGGGTTTATGGTTAGCCTTCCTAAATGAAGTGTAAATACACACAAACTAGAAAAACTCAAGGAAGTAAGTTTAAATGAAATTTTAGAAAAAATTGGGCGAGAGAATTTCAAATAGTTTATGATGCCTGAGGAATTCCAAATATATTGAGAAACAGTGACAGAAACTTCTTCCTTCAAAGGAGGGAAGAAAGATCAGCTATGGGGGAAACAGTTGGTGCAGACTGGCTTAGATGTGATGACTAACAAAAATAGAAAACAGACACAGCTGCATCCCAGGTACCTCGCTCAGTGCAGGCTTGCTTTTATAATGAGCATTATACAAGTTTCACTTAATGATTTTTTTTCTTTTATCTTCAGCCCCTTGCTGTGTGAGTGAGGAAAGAAAGCATGCAATGAAAAGGTAGGCATGGAAGGAAGCATAGATGCAGACGCATTTCTGGATGCAGTCCTGTGCTGCTTTTTAGGACCCATGAATTTTGGGATAGAAGTTCTTATGTTCTTAATGCTCTCAGAGGGTCAAAGACAACTATATCCATGCTCCTAAATATTTACACTGATACAGTTATTAGTTTACAAAGTGTTTTCATACAAGCTACCTCTTTACATTAGTAAGTACCGACTGGTTTCAATACACCACATGGTAGAGAAAACATGTTTTACACATCTGAGGGTATTTGTATTGGGAGGAAATCTACAGCACATGAACAATTGATTACAGTTCTGCAGAGGCTCACAGAGTGGAGCCAAGAGAGGATATGAAAGTTGTTAATTTATGTGGTTCTGAGGATTGAACAAAGGACCTTCACAATGACTTACATCTCCAAATCCTATTTTGAGGATTTTTAGTTTTTGTTTTAAGATAGGATTTATCGCGGGAATTGTAGGTGAGATCTATTATTTTGTCCTTTGTATTTCCTTTGTCTGAATGTCTTGATAGGATTATGAGATACTTTTTACCTTTCTCCACAGGTGTAGTCACAAGAACCAAAGTGGCAGAGAATGTGCTGTCCTCCTAACCATTACAAATAATCACCGGAACCAGTATGGACCAATTAGAGCCTAGTGGGGTGAGGGAGAGTCATTTTGGATGTTTGAAGAAACAGCTTCTCTAGTCTTCTGAGAGCTACAGTCATGTAAATCTAAGGCTCCTAGTGGTTGACTACTCCTAACACAGGGAGAGAAAGTTATGGAGAATCTAGCCACTCTAAGAGAAAGAAACAGGAAATGAAGACACAAAGCTTAGTGGTACTGGTGCTTAAAACCAAGGTATTTTACTGAGCCATATCCTTAGCATTTTTGAAAACATTACATTTTGAGACAGGGTTTTATTGAGCTGATAGTTTCCCATGTTGGGTTCAAACTTGTGATTTTCTTGCCTCAGCCTCCCAGAGTGTTGGAATTATAGTTGTGCCTCTGAAGAAAGCATTTTTTATCAATTAGACTTAGCTATCTAAGCCTAAAGCCAGTCAACTCCTGACCATTTTAAGCATTTCTCTATTGATGCCTTATATTTGCTTGATTATACTTGAATTATGTTTCTATCATTTATATCAGAAAAGCTCTGAATAGTAGAGTTATGAATAATCCTTCTGAAGCAAGGTACTCATTTGAACTACCTACACATCATCTTACAGGACTATCTGTACATTCCAATTAGGATGAGTACATTTGCTAGTTCCATGGTTTTTCCTTGAATTCCTTGAAACTCTGGGAAGGCACTGATTCCTCTTTCTGCTCACTGTTCCTCTTCAGAGCTATGTAATACTGTGAGTATTAAGCTGATTAAAAATCTTCATGATCATGGCATGAAACTCATCAAAAGGTTCTGTACTCTTTCAAAGAGGGCCCCTTTCTCTGACAGCATGGGTATCCAGGATACCACTGGGTCTCTATTCTGGAAGCATCCATATTTTATCTATGATTTAAAATAGGTAAATGGGGAAGTGCAATGAAAGAAGTGCAGCAGCAGTAGACTTCCAACCCAGTACAATTACACGAACAGTGGCACAAGGATTGGTCCTATTTCAACAATTACTCAGCAGCCTTTAGGGGTATCTGTGAACTTGCTTTGACCTAGATGGAGAGGAAAGGACACTATTCTTTCTTTTCACCTTTGACTGTATGTCTTCTCATCCTTTGTGTCTAATTTTATGTTATATTATGGACTGCCTCTTCCCATTCACTGCAGCATCATGTGGGAATTAGGTTTTCGATACATCAATTTTCTGGATAATTGAAAACAATCGTTCGAAGTATCTAGCTTGATTTATTAAAAAATCTTTCATCTAAAAAAGCAGTTTAAACTCATAGTGATCCTCTTGTCTCAGCCTTCCCAGAGCTAGGATTATAGGCATGCACCACCATGCCCAGTTTCAATGGTCAGTTCAGTGTGCCTGGGTTTGCAGGACTAGCATGACATGCAGTACTAGGAATTGAACCTGGGTCCTTGTGCTTGCCAGGCAGGTGCTTACAAGGCCTACTTATCTCCAAAGCCATACATTTGTACACACAAGATTGGCAAGACAATTATCCCGAGAAACATCAATAGGTGCTTGAAAGTACAAGCCCTCAAGCTTGATTTATAACACTAAGCTATTTGCATGAAATTTCATATATTTCCATATATTCTTAAGCAAAGCATAGTGATCAAGTATCTATTATGGGTCCTTTGTTAGCCATTTAAATTCAATATTTCATGGAGGTATGAGTGAGGGAAGAGACATAATCCCATTTTAAGAGAGCAGCAACCTGAGGATCAGAATATTTAAGATCCCAAAGAGCAAAGAAGGGAGCTGGAGTTTGAACTCAAACCTGCCTGTTTTCACAGCTCGTACTCTTAACACAGTGCCATCATTAACAATATAAACTGTGTGCTTAGTGAAGATTAAATAATACTCTCACTAGATACAAACAATATAAACTATTTCTCCTATTACTAATGCCTCCCTATGGTTTTTACTTTCTAGTTAAGTCTGTCTTTTATAGGTCTCCTATATTTCTCCTTTATTATTAGAATATTAGCTATAACTCTTTCCTACTTTAAGTCAGTTGTAGTACAATGTGTCCCCCATTTCAGCTGATTACTTATCTTCTTTGATGCTAAATATGTTTGTTGAGATGATCTCTGGAGTTTTGAGTAGGTGTGGGGAGGCAGTGTGGACAGCAATGCTGACACATAGCTATCGTTTAGTGAGTGCTGGACCTTCTAAGAGACACTAGATGTGCACTGCTTAATCCTTACTGTGTACATTTCTACTGGCTGCTTAGGAACCTTTCCTCTTGATTTGTAGGTCTCAGGTGAATTTCATAGAAGTGTTATTCTTGACAAATAATAACATCATATGTGAGCTGCTTAACACACACACACACACACACACACACACACACACACACAGCCCTCTAGACTTACTCAGAGACTAATTGCTTATACTTGCCTTTCTGCTTCTGGTCAAATGTTGGCAAAGAAAAAGATTAGAATGAGAAAACCTAGGATTGTTGTATGCCAACAGCACCTTTGATAAAGTCACAATGTGGTGATTTGGAAATAATTTAGCTACTTCCATTAAGTGTCAGAAGGTTTGAAGGTATCTTATCAATTCATGAGATTACTCCTTATTACACATGCATGGTACCTAAGGCCATGAAAGATAAGAAGTTCCTCTTTAAATAAATTATTTGCAATTATACCAGCACCAGCATAGCAGTTCCCTTGGAACCAAAAAGTGGTTAATCTATAGACTATGGGTAGAATTTTTAAAATATTTCTTATTTTGCAAAGCTTTTTGTGACTGTATTCTCTTAGTGAAATGAAGTTTATTGAGAAACATTCACAAGGGATTTTTAAGTATTTATTTAAATGTGAAGAAGTGGACTTTGATTTACATATATGCAACACGCAATGAATGTTTTCATCTGGAGATCTGGTATATGCACATACTGCATCTGAATTCTTTTGACTTTTTCCCATTTCCTTCCTTCTGTCTCTCTTCATCCCTCCCCATTTGTAAAATATCTACTTCCACGTTTAAAAATAACTAAGGGCCTGGGACATGGGGTACTGTGTGCTAATTAGTGTGCGGGTGACCTTTGGTTTAATCCCTAGCACCAGAAAGTTAAAGAAAGAAAGGAAAAAAGACAGAATGAAATTGCAGAAGAGAAAGAAGAAAAATTCATTGAACATTGTTTTCCCTCTCATACTTTGGCTTCAGAGCAGAAAATAGAGACAGTGGTTTTCTGGAAAGAGAGAAAATGCACTATTTAGGTGAACTGACTGCTTGTTTTGATTTAGTTTTGGAAAAGGTTTTGCTATGACTTGTTTGTCACGGTCCGTATGAGTTTTCTCTGAGATAACATTGCAAGGTAACAGCACACAGGGACATGTGCATACACTTGTATGTGTGTGGTCAGAGCAGATCCTAAGTATTTCAGTGCTGAGATCCCTGGATTTTGGAATGTGTATTTGGACTTATGTGAAAGAAAATTAATATTTTCAAAAACTGCATATTTTTACTAGTGCATATTAGTCGTAGGCAATAGTGAGGCTCATTCTGGAAAATCGGTAAATGCATACAGCATATCTAAGTAATTTTTGATCCTCTTTTTCCTTTTCTCCTTCCTTCTTGCTCCTCACAATCCTCTTCCCTTCTCTAAAAGTATAACTTCCAGTTTCCTCCCCTTTTCCCATTATACGCACTGTGTATTTTAAGCTTTACTTTTTTTCCTGCCTTTGGTGAAATAGAGAAATTGTACTAAGACTGCACCTTGATTAGGTTTTAGGCTGATGAAAAGTCTCATAAGTTAATCTCAAGTATTTCTATTTGAGGGGTTCCACACATGAAGGTAAGGAAAAGAAAGACCTCCAGGCAATCTAGATGGACACTTCCTGGGTGTTTAATCTGTTCTCTTGGTGGCCCCTTTGCCAGTAAGAACTTGGTTCAGCGAGGTAAGTCATTAGGATTTAGTTTGTCTGCTTTCCATATTCTTGGGGTGTTGGATACTTCTTCAGATTTTTTATATTTTATATCCTATTTTTTCCAGTTTGTTTTATCTTTTTAGACTTTGAGATCTTATTAATAATTATAATCTACAGTTACTGAGTAATACAATATCTATGAAAAAATCAGCTCTTCTGCTCACCATTGTGATGGACACTGTGATGGTATAACTTTTTTTTTAGAATCATAATTTGAAGCAGGATTGTACCTAAGGAAAAAACACAGGGATGCTGAAGGTTTGAATTTGGAAATATAAACACAATGACAAAGTATTTGGTAATGGTATTATCCCTGATAGCTATTTGACCCTGACCATGTCAACTGTTCTAATTAAACTGAATAGAATTTCCAGAAAGAACTACATTGGAGAAAATGAATTGATGTGATACAATATTTTTGTATATCTTCATGTCTAGAGGTGGAAATTCATTCTTTGGCAGGAGAATGTGTTTGCGGCTACTGTCATGGCCTCCATCCATGCTTTAATTGATTTTCCTTGGAAAGCTCTTCTCTTTTTCTCTCAAGTAATTCTATCATGCATTGGTTTCCACCCTAGATGAAATAAACTTACTCCGAGATGGGAGAACTCCTGACTTATAAACTTGAAAGTAGATTCTGGAGCAAGACTTGGGGCGCATCATTATAGTTACTGTAACTCTGGGCTCATGATGACCTGCAGTCTTTTCTTCTGGGCTAGTACAAGTGTACCAGGAATAATTTAAATGATACAGGAGAGCAGAAGGTACTATATGGTTTCTCCTACCCTAGCCTTGATGTCAGTACCAAAAGCATGTGGCAGGCATTATTCTAGATCTCTTCTACACCCACATACTGTGTAATGAATTGTTTGTTAAAAGTGCATTTTGCAACATACATACTTTTGATTTTTACACGAAGCTATTTCTCAGGCATCCTTCTGAATAAGTTTAATTTCAAGCATTTTGATGTTTTCATTCAAAGTATTATAAAATATAAATGCATCATTAATTATTTTACAAAAAACTTTTATGTTCTGTCCAAATTTTCAATGTTATACATAATGCTGCAATAAAGAAAATTGAACATAATATTTTTGTGCACTTGTGAAAGTATTTCTGAGGAGTAAGTGGCTAAAACTTGAATTCCTGAGGCAATAATTTCAGTCCTTGAAACTTTTGATAGATTCTTCTGAATTGCTTTTCAACATGTTTTTATTGATTTGTAGTCCATCAAGTTTAGGAGACTTGAGCAGGTTTATTAAATTGACCTCTAATTTAATTGTGTAAAAAAGTGAAAATAAATTACATATCTTCTCAAGATTAACATAGGATTAAAGATAAAGTAACACATGTAAAGTACCTAGTACTGTGCCAGGACCGAAATGGACATTTGTTAAATCTTTGTCCTTTTTGTACATCTGCAACTGTTTTTCTTTAATCAGTCAATAATATGTACTTATGAGTTGACTCTGATTTTTCCAGCTGGGTTATGAGTACTCTTCCTAGATTTCTGATACTCTGATTTTCATCAGCACTGAATTTCTTGTTGATTTGAGTAACTTTTTTTTTTTTTTTTTTTTTTTTTTTTTTTTTTTTTTTTTTTTTTTTTTTTTTTTTTTTTTTTTTTTTTTTTTTTTTTTGTATTTCAGAGGAGGGTCTACAGGGTATCCAGGGTCTCAAGTCTGATCTGCCTGTTTACAGCCTCCCAAGAGCTGGGATCACAGGCATGTGCCACCACACCCAGTCTAATTGCCCTCTCAGTGTGTCTGGGGGTGGGGGAGGGTCCGCACAGCAGGCCCCAGGGATTGAATCCCCAGCCCCTGTTCCTGTTTGCAGGCACTTTAATCCCCTGAGCTATTTGGCCTGCCTGAGTAACTGTTATCTTACATTTGTCACTGTCCTACGACATATGGTGAAAATCATAATCAGACTCTCATTATTTTAAAAATACTTTGTAAATGTCTGTGCAGACTTCTGCTTGTGACGCTTCATTTCCATATTGATAGTTGATATAGCTTTGATTCATGGATTTGTATCAGGGATGATTCAACACTAAAATTTCTATTTATACTTTGTAGATGCGAAAAGATCTTGAAGGTGGTTCTAAAATATTTGAAGATCCTAAATTTCAATGCTCTGCATCACTATGCCTATGGCATCTACTCCACCATTGGAGGTCTCTGGCACATCCTAGTTTTTCCTTTCCAAAGTGTCCATACTTATAGCGACATCCACTTTACTTCATAAAATTCCTGTGTACCTTTGTCATTCTATGCTATTCTCAACTTTTGTTGATTGTAATCTCAATGCTGGGCTGAGTCTTGCCTGAGAAGTAGGATAAGCAAGACAATTCAGTAAAGAAAAAAAAGGTCTTTTCCTTCAAGTTTTTGATACATATGTGTTTGAGTTCAAGTCTATAAATTATCTTAGTAAAACATCTAGACCTGGACCCTGGTAACCTTCAAGGCTGGATGGGCTTTTTCTATCCACTTGAATAGTATTCCCTAGGACACCTTATGAATGCCCCCTTCTAATAACCTACTGTAGAGACCATTCGGCCAAGCTTTGGGCCTGTCCAAGTATGAAGTCCATTTGATCCCATTTGCTGTAGAATTCTATAATGCCTGTGCTGTGCAGAATCTGCTCTGGATATTTCACAAATATTCACTCATTTAGTGGTTAGTGTCTGCTCTATTTTTCTTCTTCCATTGTTTAATGGTGAAACTGCTTAATGGATCTTCAGTCCCATCTCCAGATACTTGAAGATAATATCTGTTATCAGAGGTTATCAGCTCTGTCATCAGCTCCCCAAGTACAGGACTTGACTGTCTCCAAGTACAGGATCCCAGTTCATAGTTGTGCCACATACTGCAGGACTGTAAGTCACTTCATCCACTGATCAGTGTCCTCTGAGTGTCCTTTAATTGGTTAATATCTATTTCAAAGATTCTGGGTCTGTTGTGTATTTGTTTGACATACTGTCTCTTTTATTATTTTGTTTTTAAATGAAAACAGAGAAAGGAAAGTGAATTTGAAAGCTTTATTGCAGGGCCAACCCTCTCCTTCCCAAAGATTCCGTCAGTGCTTTGGGTCAAATTGCTTCCCTCAGTCTGATCTCTAAAGGTGTTTGAGTTTGAAATCTCGGTAAAATATCATATGGCTCAGTGGAGTAAATGCTTCCCTGGCAAGCGCAAGGGCCTGGGTTCAATCCTTCAGTTCTACCAAAACAATAATAATAATAATAATAATAATAATAATAATAATAATAATAATAATAAAAACAAAAAACAAATTTGAACCTAGATGCAGTGTGACCTGCTACAGCCCAGGCAAGGGGGCCTTCACCCTGTAGTGCTGTCAGTATTCAAATTTGTCTTTTATAGCACACTTTCTTGCAATGCATTTAAATCTCTAAGTTATTTGTCTCTCCCCGCAGTTGGACTGAATAACTGTAGAATATGAAATCCATTGACACTGAAGCATCATGGAAGAAAGCATAGTTTTCTGATAGTTTAGAACTAGAGGGGAAAAAGGTTTGGGAGGCATAGCACTTTCTGCTAGGTCTCTTTCTTAGTTTTAGATATTAGGTCTTCTCTCCCTTCTTGCTTTGTCATTCATTGCTAGCACTTAGTTTATGGATTCCTGCTTCCTTTTCTGAAATCTTCTCTCTGGAGATTCTTTAATAATGATTCAGCTGTACCACACTGACTGATACACTTGTCATCTTTTGAGTCAACCACATCACTTTTTGGCATTTTGGCTAAGATCAAGTGAGTCAACCACAAACTTCCACTAACAGGTAATTTCCAAAGAAGGCAACAAATCATTGCAGTAGTCAAAACATAATCACTCGTTTCAGAGTTGGGCAAAAATTCTCTGACCTAACTCTCTATTTTTCACAGCTGAAGAAATCTAGATGCAGAAAGGTTACATTAGTTAATACAGATGACACTGCTAATGGATAGAAAAGTAGGCTTAGAACCCAGCATCAAGGTCTCCTGGGTCTGCATCTATGATGTTGTAGTTTAGAAAGTCTATGCATATACAACCTGTCTCTAATTCTAAGTGTGAGTATTTCCTGCAACACTAACATAAAATTCTCTTGTAGTGACATTAAAGATTGGATTTTAGAATTGGAAAGATCATATGAATCATCTAATCTGATCCTCACCTACTTTTAACCATAAGGAGATTTAGTCTCATGGTCGTTAGCCTGTTGCTGACAAGGCACAGAACTATTTCTTCAGAACCTAGAAAAGGCTCTGATTGCCTTAAATGTGGTCAGACAACTCCATGAGGCTTTCATGTAAAGCAAACAAACAAGAAGGCTATTTCTCAGCATTGTTCTGCTTTTATTGATAGTGAAAAGGATGATGCACCACTTACAGTAATCTCTTAATATTTTATAATAATCCTTGCATTATCCTGTTAAACTGTTGCTGTATCTCTGTACTTAATAGATTGCAATCTATTATTCATAATGCCATCTTGTTTCTGTTCAAATAATATTATGTTTATGACTACGTTTTATGGATTAATACTTGATTTCATAGGAGAGTGAGATGGTAAGTCATTAGATTCAATAGGTATTTTTCAAGTAACTGCTATGCACATAGCACCACCCATGGCACTTGGGGGCTTCATAGGTAACTTATGGCATGGCTTTTAGCCTCAGATAGCTAGCAATTCCAATTTTGTCTTCAGGACACTCAAGAACATCTGGGAAATAAGGATGTGTGTACCTAAGAAGGTACACACTGGCATTGACTTTGGGGCCAGGCAATGCTGGATCTGCATCTGGGTTATGTTATTTACAACTCAAGTTTTCTAGAACAAGCGGCTGTGGTCATGTCCCAGGGTCCAGATATAATAGTAAAAATAACACTTACATCATTCAATTATTTCAAAGATTTCATGAACAGACAAGACAGAAATCACTTAGCATATGGCTGACACATAGATCCCAAAAATGTTAGCTATATTTAAACTCTATCATTTCATGTCAGTGGTATCTCTATCTTCAGAGCTCAGTGACATGCAAAGCCAATTATCTTCATATGTTTAATAGAAGAAAAGTCTGGCTTTGGATCAGAAACACTTAGACTTTATTGATTGATTGACTGCTGGTTGGTGGAATTCTGTATGAAGCCCCTTTACCCACAAGAGCTATTTTGAGCTTTGAAAAAGCCTAAGGGTAAGGTTGGGGTAGCAAACGTTTTACAGAGGTGCACACTGCAATTTAAGTTTGAACTATTTGTTTGATGACAAGTATCCTCCAGATAGAAGTCTCGTCCTCTCAAATGGTGGTATTGCCTGTTCCTTTACCTCAGTCCTCAGACATGGACCTCTTGATTCACTGTCAATAACTTGGACCCTCACCTGCCTTATCTGTAAAATATTTTTGCTGATAACAAATTAGACCATCAGAGAAAAAAATTGAGCCAAACCTCAAGTACGTTGGAAAGATTTATAGGGCTTTGTTGGTTGATCTAAGCTAATCAGATGAACTAGAACATTGACAAATTCTTTCTTTTTTACAGTTCTTTTTCTTTTCCTTTTTCTCTCTCATTCTACACACACACATACACACACACATACACACATACACGCACACACACAGAGTCTCTCTCATGTATCCTTTTTAAATAGAGAAAACTACATATGACAGAGAAAAATAGCCTTAATGCATCTGTATAATTTGAACAAAAAGCACGACTAATGTGAAATGTAATACTTCTTGAGCAATTTTGCAGTTCAGCTATTAATAATCATTTTCTAAGGTGGGTGACATATACCAGAACATACTGGGGTATTAGAGATCTGTGAATTGCTGTCAGTTTAAATTTATATGTTCTCATTGCCAAAACTACTGTGATTTACTTTTGCAAATAACAAATAATAATAATAGTGTTACTAAATGTTTGTGTGAAACAATTTCTATGAGCATAAAATCAAGGTCCAAAACACATGCAATATTAGGGTAGTTAATTCCAGTGAAGACGAAATGCTTGTTGACTAGAACAATCAGTTTAGATACACTTGCCAAAGCTATCTAGGTCTTTTTATCTGTTCTCCAAATCAGTTTGCATGTCTAGACAGATTCTTTTAGAAAGTTTGTCAAATAGAAGAAAATTCTGACAGTAAAATAATTGAGAATTCTAAAGATTACAGAGAATCACAGAATGCAATGTATTAGAGTTGAAACCCGAGACTTGTGAATTAATATCACACCATTTCTTTTAAAAAATGAGGAAATATACACTGGAATCAACAAACAATGTTACATCCAACTGAGAGAAGAAAAAAATATCACTTCTTTGTACGAGAAAACCTGCCTACAATTTCTCATTTCTCTTGCTTCTGAGTTTGCAGTCATCTAAATAGTTTCAAAGCCAAGAAACACTGTGTTTTGCAGTTTATCATCTTTTAATTGTTGATTTTTAAAGAAAAGTATTTTAAAAAATCTTTAATTTTTTAAACATGTATTTAGTACAGGTCTCAGGCATGCCCGGTCCTGTGCCTACCTAAGCAGATAATTTAATCCACTGAGCTATCTTGTCAGTGGTTTCATTTTTTTTTTTTATTTGGTCCAGTGTCTCACTATATAGCTTGGACTTATAGTAATTTTTCTGTCTCAGCCTTCTCAGCACTGGGACTGCATGCATGTCCTCCATGCCCAGTCTTGGTGTCTGGCTTGGTGCACCTGAGGCAGGGCCAGCATGGCACGGATACCGGAGATCAAACCTGGCTCTTTGCACTTGCCAGGCAGGTGCTTGGACCACCGAGCTATCTTCCCAGACCCAATTGTTGCTTGAAGCATCTAAAGCAATATTTTTTAAAGTGAGTCTTTGTGCACGCAATCATTTTTAATTCCTTTACTAATTCAATGAGATGAATGCAAAAATCAACAAAATTCTCTAGGAAATTCCAGTTTGCAGGGCCGGGGAGATGGCTCAGTAGAATAAATGCTTCCCTGGCAAGTGCAAGGGCCTGAGTTCAATCCCTGGTTCTGCCAAAAAAAAAAAAAAAAAAAAAAAAGCCTGAAGTTTCCTTGGGAGATAGCTTATGGGCATCAGTGCCTTCCTGGAAATTCCAGTTTGCCTACTGCTCCCTCCTGTCCCTCTCCTACTCTCTCTCTCCTTCCCCCTCTCCCTCACTCTCCATCCCCCCATGTCTTCCCTCCCTCCTTTCTCTGTATTTATTTAGGGCTCCTGCCATAACCCCAAAGTAAACTGTGCACTTGGCAAAGAGCAAAGGACATTTGTGCAAAGACACATCAGTCAGTGCCTTCTCTGGCATAGCAGTTGGTGGGAACAAAACCTTGGACCATGCAAGATACATAACAACCAACCAGAAGTAGCAATAATCCATGAAGGCAGAGCTGAGTTTAGAATGCTTGGTCCAAGACATCCCAATTTTACTGATAAGGCGTTTGAATTTGGGACATTAATTTCTTCATAATATAGAAGCCTGCTGGACTTGTGACCTACGAGATTTTGTTTTTAATTAGAAATTTTGGTATATGAGTGCTATGAAAAAGTTGGAAATGAAAGGGACCTAAGAGGAGATTAACTTGTTGGTCTTGTTTTACGAGTTAGAACTGCTGTTCTCACCTACAGCTTTACTGTGGAGACCCGTTGACCTTGCCTGTACGTGTGCTGCTGCTCAGAAATTACCCGCAGTTAAGTCCTTCTGCAGCTTTGCAGACTCTATCTTCTTGATTCTTTTGGCTTCAAAGAGTCTTCTTTCCTTTCTTTGGATTTCAAATAATGTAGCAAGTGTGAAACTGAATCACTACAGTTGGCTGTGGACTCTACAGGCAATTTCAAATTGGTTTGGTTTAAAATGGGAAACTCCACAGTCATCATGGGAAACTCTTAAGAGATGCAGAATTCAATCTGGTCCACATAATAATAGCAATAAAGAAGAAATTGGACTTTTTCCCTCTGTCTTACAAAGAGCTAAAAACAATTTACAGATCTTCTTGTTAATCTTCTCTGAAGGGATACAGCCATTTTGCTAACTGGTAACCTCGAAAGCAAGAACTGCAGGCAGGTGTAGGAATCAGAAGATTTTTTTCATGGTCTCTTGGTGCTACTTACTTGGCATTTTATAGTGACTGGATCTGAGCATCTCTCTGAACCTCAGTTTCCTCACAATTTAACCTGAAGAAGTTGGTCAAGATAATCTTCCAGATCTCACTTAGAGCAAATTTCTAGTCACTTTTCAGGGATCTAAACCCATAGTTTAGATTTCCTTGCTCTTACTAATCGTACCTCGCCTCCTTTCTAAGGCCCTGTAACTTTACTCCTCTTCTAGCTTATCCCTGATTATAAATTTTGTCTTTCTTTTTCCTTCTCTGTGTCAATGAGTCCCACCCAAATAGAAAGAAAGACTAGATAATTTCTTTATTTGTCCCTGGTGGAAGTTCAAAGTTTTTGATTGTTTATTTTGTAGAACCGATAATGGAATCCAAAGTGCACGTCAGGTAAATGCTCTCCCACCTTGCTACCACTTAGTGGGAAATCTAATAGCCATGCAGAATGTTTAAAGTTTCTTTTAAGACGCTTACTCTACACCCCTAAACATCTTGCCTTTTACTTTCCCAGGTTGAAGCTATCTATTATGACTCCTTTCAACATCTTTCTCTAAAAACATTTTTTTTGTAGTTTGTTTTGTTCCTATTCCTTCACCCCAATACTACCCCACCCTCAACTCTGAGGAATTAATATATTTTATATTGTTGTCTTTGTAGTAGTCTTTCATAGCACAGGATGCAGACATGATATTTTATGTATTTGGTACAGGGTTTCACTATGCATCTCGGACTTGTAGTGATTCTCCTGTTTCAGCTGCCTTTGCAGCACTGGGATTATAGGCGTGTGACATCACATCTGGTCTTGGTGGCTGACTTGCTTGGTATGCCCAGGGTAGGACCATTATGGCATGTGGTACTGGGGATCAAACCTGGGTTCTTGTGCTTGCCTAGGCAGGTTTAGACTGCTGAGCTATCTCTGCAGCCCCTATTGTAACCATTTTAAGGTTACTTTTATGTTAAGAAAATGTTAGCAGCACAGTGCTTAAGATCTTGACTCCTTAATTAACCCTTATTTACTCTTCATTTTTAAATCCCCTTTACTGGTGTTTCCTCTTCAATCTGCTGGTGCGCTCAACCTTTTGTTATTCTAATAAAACACCTTCCCCCTCCCTGGTGCTATGATTTCCTATTTCTCCTTCGTTTTCATTTCTACCTTTTAACCTGTTCCTTCTTGAAATGGCATTTTTGGCTGTCCTCGTGTAGCCAGCAAGGCTTCTCTCTCTTTATTGTCCTCAGGGGCTATTTTAGGGGCTGATTTTCCCTCTGCAAACATCTCTTGGTTCTTGGCTCTTATTATTTTTGTCCAGTCTTTCTTCTGCCCTTATTGTGCATGGAAATTCCCAATTGCAGAGCCACCCGAGTGGGGGCCTTTCCCTTCTAGTGTGGATGCAGACATTTTTTAAGTGCTAGACCCTCTGAACTGTCCGTTTACCCTTTGTATTATTTGTCTTTATTCCTGAAGGTTTCATTTTTAAGAATTTCTAATTCAAGTGACAAGGACCTTGGTCATATCTTCTTATCAGACAACTCCTGAGAAAGGATTAGCTTAGCAGCTTTGTAACATCCTCCAGAAAATGCCTCTCCATGGTAAGGTCATAATATGTGCTTTTAGGAATGTATTACTTTCTTTTGAGTAGTAAGCATTCAGCGAGCAACTTGAGGGGAATGCAGTGTGTCCTCTACTATTTTTATCAACCTCAGTATCTTACACCACTAACTGAATGCAAATTAGACTTATTTCATAAAGACAGTGTGCATTTGAGTTCTTTGTTTTTAAGAAGTAGTCAATACTTAAACTCTTTCTCTAAAAAAGGGCCAAACAACTGGCTGAGTTAAACTGCTTTGTAGTTTGGTTACTTGTTTTTCAATCAGAAAAGAAAAATATTGTCATACTTAATAAGATTCCCAGCAATCTTGATCAGAGAAAAAACATTTTTTCTTAAACATGAATGCTTAAGAATACTCAATCTAACTATGATTTTAATTCCATTCTGTAATAATAGATGATGACTAAACATGGTACTTTAGTACCAACTATAGTTTAAATGTTTGACTTGTAAATATTTTAGGCTTCTGTTCCTACTAGGAATTCAAATTTACCCACAACCCAATGTTCTGAAGGTTATTATTATTTTATGTGTACAGAGCTTTGCATTTATTTGAAAGGGTGCTTCACACTACACTAATGATTGGCTTTTAGAGCTTTCAGTGGTACAAACAGCTGTAGACTGTATCCCATAGTCTCTGAAATTAGGATTGGATCACTTGAAACTAAATCAAGGCCTTAACACTTGTTCGCTGTGTAACTTTTGACAATTTGCAGAACTTAGAAGGGTATTTTGCATTCTTTCTCTGAAAATTAGATGATTTGGAAAAAAAAATCTTCCAACTTTGTCATCATGTTAAGGGCCTAGTATAGCATTGAAGGTATAAATAAGTAATAAAACTGTTAGGGATTATTAATTTTAATAGTCTTTGATAATCTAGCTCTGGCATATTAATTTTTAATTTCTCCTTCCAAATACCTACCCTCTTTACTTATACTCATCCCTTCCAAAAGTTTTAGTTTTGGGGACATGCATTCAAACAATTCCATAGTGCCATTAGAATTTTTGAAAATGACCAGAGTGCTGGAGGACATTCTTGTCTTCAGCCAAAAATCCATTTTCTTTTTCTCTTTCTCCACCATTTCTTATATTCAAGGGCTTCTAACAGCTTGTTCTTCTCAGGGAGCATTCCTCCAAGTCTATGCTGGCCAGTATCTAGTTTTACTTTCATATGCTTTGTCACACACTATATTCAATCATCTCTGAAAAAAATCCCATGACTGCACGAGGCAATGGGGAGGCATCTAGACATAAATCAGAGCATCCTCAAGTCTTACAAATCTGCAAACTGAGACTAACCTCAAAGAAAAATATTTTTTCTTAGTTGATGCCACATGCTACTTAGGTAGGACAATAAAGTAAATCTGCATCTTTCCTCACATTTTATATAATTGTCATAAATATTAACTGATTTGAAATGAACAGCAGTTTAGAAGTGCGAATTTTGGATGAAAGTTCAGGTTGAATACTACTTTGTTTCATTAAAATGTATTTGTTTTTGAATATATGAATTAATGCAGTATCACTTTAAGGGAGCTTTCTGACAAGCAGAGACAAAAATCCAGCCAAGAGGTTGCTGTATGGGGCAATATTTTTTCTGCTTATCTTTATTGCAACTCTACCAGTAAGAAATCCTTAGGTCTTATTATGTCTTCAAAACATGGATAACAGCTAACTCAGATGTACTTAGCAAAGAAGAAAGAAATCTAAACACCATTATGGGTGTTTTCAGAAGTGACTGGTATTTATTCGTAAATCTAGTGAACTACTGAGGCTTAAAATGTGTAACTTGCTAGGTCATTGCATTTGAATACAAATTATAATAATTTCAGGGTAAGTGAGTGTTTGAATTCCTATAATTTAAAGAAAAGCAAAAGCAAGAATAATTATTGCTCATTGCTTGAATTAAAACAGCTACCACAGAAATCTCATAGAAATGAAGTAAGGGCCAATTTCTACCTGCTCCAGAGGAAGGTGATTTTCTATGATGGCAGCCTATGCACTACATTGATTTTGGGAAAATGAGACAGAAATCGCATTAAGCTTAAAATGCCACTGATATATTTAAGGGAAATATCAGGCAGAGAAAACTGGGACACAATCAACATTTTATCTCAAATGAGTTTTCAATGTGAAGTGTCTTAGAGATCAGGGGGAGAAGAACAGAATCACTTTTTTTTTTGTTTTGTTATTCAGAAGATTAGAAAAATAGAGGAATAATTTGATCATGTGCTAAGGAAAAATTATGAGATCTGTTGCAGCTTATTTTGCTTATCTGCTAAGTCTCTTTCTCTCTCACTATTTAGTGTAGAAGTGTGTGGTGAGAGTGCTTTAAATAAATCACTCTTGACAATAGTCTTGTACGGTCCTGTCTGTAAACCTTGGTCAGCGTCCAGTGAAGACCAGCACCATGCATCAAGGGGACAGAATGAGCAAAGATAGATATTAGTCCATAGGAGCGTGGACTGTCTGGGACAGGTGCCCAAAAACTGTGTGCATGAGTCACGTACCTTCCTTTGAGTCCCTGAGGTCTAGTGTTGATCCCTGGGGACTTCTCAGCTTAGGTCTGCACAGATAAAGCATATACATCCTAATGCCTGGCCACGAAGCATGTCAGGTGTCCCACAGGTGTCAAGTGAGATTCTTGATGGTTGTAGGGTGAGCTGGCCTCAGCTAGAACCCCAGCTTAACCACCTTCGATTTGTGCACTAGGAACATTTTGAGTCTCCATTTTCTCAAGCAAAAAAGATGGATTTCAGGGTCATTCTGAACTCTGAATGATGGAATTTTTAAATTCCATATCAATTTGACTTATACTGCACAGTCAAAATGTGTAGTGTGAGCCTTGCTAATGAGGCCTCCCAGGCTATACCTGCTGCTGTTTTGCACAGTTCCTGTTATCTTTAAAGTGCTCTATACATGGGTAACACTGTGGACATATGTAAAGTCTCATTAGTAGCAAGCGGCCTTCTCAGAATGAACTTTGTTTTGCATGATTCTTCACTAAGTCTTCCCCAGGAACACGCACATTAGTGGGTTAGGATCCAAAGGCAGAAATGCCAAGTGCATCATTAGGCAGGCACGACGGCCTGTAGTTCAGACTTAGAGGATCTGAAGGAGAATTGCTAGTCATTAGGGCATTTGGTGCCTTCTGCCTCTAGTTTTCCTGTCCCCAGGTGGGCAAGATGATGCCCATGACACAGTTTGGGAATACAGGAGATGGATTTAGAGTCAATCAGGTAGGATGTTAATTCATTAACTACTCAGAGGCCTTTGCAGCTGGTCTCTTGCAAGAGTACTTTCACCACTTCTGAATCCACACTGGACCTTTCCACTGTTCTCTCTCTCTCTCTCTCTCTCTCTCTCTCTCTCTCTCTCTCTAGGGGATCAAACTCAGGACCTTGTGCTTGCCAGGAAATTGCTTATACTGAGCTATCTCACTCTTACTTTCCTCTGGGGGACAGATTTTCTCTTTAAAAGAGTAGTCTGCATATTGACCTACTCAGAGCCTTAATGTTTTTGCAACCTAATTTTGGCTCTAAACCTCATTCTGAAAACAGTTTTGCCATTGAATTTGTAACTTTTCAAATCACAAAATTCAAAGCCTTCCTCTAAGTCTAACATCTGACATGAACAGCTGCCACCTTCCTGCCACCAGGTTCCCGTAGTGAGAGGTTGCTGTGTGGTGCACTGAGCTGGCCCCTCTGCACCCATGGCTTCCTTTTACTGTCACCACCCCTATGTGGCAGGTGTTATTGGCTACTTGTATAAAGAAAAAAACTGAAGCACAGAGATGTTAATTAACTCCTTTATTGTCACAACTGACACAGGTGGAAAAAAGATTGAAACCTTTCAATGCTGATGTTCTTTCCTGGAGCTTTGCCCTGGTTTTGGCTTCTATTTGTAGTCATTTTCTGTTTTTTAGATATCTAAAACCCTGTTACACTGTCTTATGGAACCACTCCCAGTGCTACACCCTTTGAATACCTTGTCATCCTGGAGGACTGCTTTTAGCATAGTGCTGCTGGGGCAAAGTATTTTTTTTCTTTATTTTAAAGAGAGAAAAAAAGCAGCCAAAACCATGATACAGAATTTCAAAATAAGACAACAGAGATTAACAATACTTAATATATTGCAAATTGTTATCTTCAGAGTTGTTGCTCAGATTACAAGATGTAGGCATACATAACTGATCAAACAACATAAGCACAAAGTGCTTTTTAATGAATTAAATGTCTTTCTATCTTTTATATATATATTCTTTTTTTTTTTTTCTTTTCCTTTCCTTCTTTCACCTATGCCAATTGTTCTTTCCTTTTGAGCACTTTCTTTTCCTTTCACACTATCTATTGTACCTTATGGATCTTATTTATTTTTCAGCTTCTTACACTCAGGAGACAATGTGATGTGTATGTTCATGAGCTGGATCTATTTCACTTGTGAGTATGGTCTCTCCTTACATCCATTTGCCGATAATGGCAAAGTATTTTTTTAAGGAAAGAAGCATTAGACAGAATGTTCTTAAATTGATTGGTGTGGAGCTTTGAAGAAAACAAAAACAACTCTGTCCTGACTCATTTGCCTTTAGAGTCAACAGAACACTGACTTTATCAAGTCAAGAATTTCTTTTGTGTTAATCAGCCAAGAGTTTTTTCTCTGTCTTTTTGTAGTAATGCAGAAGAGAAAGATAGCTGAAGAGACACTATGTGTATACTTTTCTTGAAACCTGGATTTGGAGGCATCATTAATGAGTCTAGATTAATGAGAAAGAATCTCAGTTAGGTGGGAGCATAATGTGACTTAGATAAACTCTGGGCGAGGTAAGGCACAAGAGAGACATTGGAGCAAGTTTACATGATGCCCATGTGGACCATAAACAAGAGACAATGAGTGTTGTTGCTTCTCCTGCTGACCTTTATTTAATAGAATTTTCTCATTAGAAAACAGCCTGCTTTAGTTTAGTTTTTAAAATTGCTGCTTGTTCACCTGCTTTGAAAAACAAGAACAGGCACGGATAAGTACTGAGGTAGGTTAATAGTTGTTTGCTAATTCAAGTTCTAGTTCTTTTCTCTCTTTAGGGTAAAAATTGCCACCATGATTGCATTCCAATATATATTCAGCAAGCTGATGTATGAGGTGAATACCAAATATAGCCTGAGATATGAAAAATATTTTAAAGAGAAGTACACTAAAATATCACAAACCAGGAGGTATAATGAAATAGCTAGTTTTGTAGGTGAAAACTGTTAAATATTGGTCACTTCAGGTGGTTTATCTTTTTATAAGACACCTGAATTTATACGGTCCAAAATTCTATAAAAGTAGGTGACATTATTCCCGTTAAAAAGAAGATAAATGGTTTGCCCAGAGAAACACATTAGATGGATTTAGAACTAAGGTCAACTTTTCACTAATCCATCATTTTATAAAATATAGTTCCTATCTTCAATGTGTAAGTAGAAGGAAAAAAAATGACATTATTTGTACATAACTTTCTGATGTATGAAGTATCAAAAGTTAAAACCTTCCAAAAAGGGCCAGCCATATAGCTCAGTGGATTAAAGTGCCTGCTTAGGCATATGCAAGGGCCAGTGTTCAATCCTGGGGTGTGCTGTGCTGGCTCTGCTCCCAGAGCATGCTGAGGCAGAGATTGAGACTAGGTGTGGTGGAGTGTGCCTGTAATCTCGCTCTTGGGAGGCTGAAAACAGGAGGATCACTACAAGTCTGATCTGTGTATCGAGACCCTGTAGACCCTGTAGTAAATACATTAAATAAATAAATAAGTAAACAAACAAACAAAACCTACCAAAAGAGTTCAAAGAGTAGAGAGGTCCTTTCTAGCTTGGAGGGCAAGGAATGGAAGAGGAAAAGAAAAAAAGGAAAGAGGAGGAAAGCTTTATTTTGGAGGGACTATTAGAGAACTTGGAAGAATTTGACAGTTGAAAATGAAAGAGGTCAGAAGTTTGCTGGTATGTTTCAAATCCATTGGGCCAATGGATAGAGATGTGAAGCTAAGGTAGATATTTTGAGGGGTAGCAAGTGATATAGTCCAGTTGCAATACTGGGTGTGAAACGTGGGGTAGAATAAAGATTAGGCTGAAAATTTTTCTAAGTACAAAAAGTTACAGGACCTCGACATTGAGTACTTAGAGCCAATTTGCTTGGCTGAGAGAGAGCAAAAGCCTATGATCAGGAAAGATCCTTCTTTGTCCAGGTCATGTTTTGAAACTTTATTTGGAAAGTCCATGTAGAGGAGAACTAGGGCAGAAAGATACAGTTTTTCTTAAAATTTATGTATGACAGAGCTACATGGGATGACTGGTAAACTTCCAGGACTTATCCAAAGAGATTACCATTAAATATAGCTCTTATGAACTGATGTTTCTTTATAGTTCTCCAGGTAATTCTTGTACAGATGATTTAAGGACTATACTTTGAAAAATATCTAACTGGCAGGAAGGAGGCTTCTTAGCAAATTACCTTTCTAGCCTGGGTATGAGATCCAAGCAGCTCTGTTTATATGGGAGGAAAAAGTCTCCCAGAACGTATTTTGGAGGAAAATCCAATAGGACTCAGGCCAATCAGGTCTACATTCAAAAAGAGATCTAATGACAACTATTTGTTTAAAATCTGGGAGACAGCAAGTATGATGGACAAACACCCAAAGTACGGTAGATTTAAGATTTGTAAGGGATTTTTTTTTTTATGTATTTTGTGCAGGGTCTCACTAGGCTGCTGGGACTTGTAGTGATCTTCCTGTTTCCAGCACTGGGATTATAGGGGTGTGCCACCACTCCCAGACTTAATGAGTGTGCTGAGTGTGCTTGGGAGCTGGGCCAGTGCAGCATGTGGTACCTGGGATCCAATCCTAGTTCCTGTGCTTGCCTAAGGAGGCCCTTAGTCCACTGAGCTATCTTGCCTTGTCAGGTCTTGATAACAAAATAATTTTTCCAATTGACTTTTGAATTCTACATGCGCACATGTGCACACACACACACACACACACACACACACACACACACACACGCATATACATGGCAGTGTGTATAGACTACAATTTCATAATTTCCTACAGCCGCACCATCTATCCAGTCATTTGAGCCAGAAATCGGAAGTTATCCTTGACACCTCCTGCTTTATCTATATCCTCTCAACTCATTACCAACTTTATGACATGAGTTCCTCTATGTGATGCCTTCCGGTCACCTTCCTGCCATCTCACTGCTGCCTGTCCAAGTTACTATTGCCTGTGTGGCCACAGCAGCCTATCAGTTGGCTTTTCATTTTTATTTTTGTGGCACCAGGGATCAGACTTGGGACCTTGTGCTTTCCAGGCAGATGCTTACGCTGCTGAGCTATTTCTCTGGCCCTTCAGGTGGCTTTCTAAGTACTCTTATTCTTCTCCATTTTGACCACACCTTTCAGTCAGAAATTCCATTGTGAGGCACAAGTGTCATACAGCTTCCACTTAACACCTTTCATGGCTTTCCTCTGGCCTCAGGATAACACAGCCTCCATGTGAACTGCAGGGTCTAACCTAGCCTGGCTCTTCTCTGCCTTTCTACCTTTTTCTCCAACCACATACTGCCTAGTCTCTGTTCTCCATCTACACTGGCCTTCTGTCAGGGTTATTGTTCCCATCTTCTGTCAGTGACAGATTTTGTGTTCAGCTAGTTTATTAATTTTTACTTTTAAAATTGTATTTATTTATTTATCCATTCATTTATTTATCTGATTGGTTAGTTGGTTGGTTCTTGAGATAGGGTCTCACTGCGTAGTGCATTTGGCCTTGAACTTGCTTGTGTAGCCCAGGCTGGCCTCAAATTAATGGCAATTCTCTTGCCTCAGCCTCCTCAGTGTTGAGATTATAAGTGTGTGCCACTACATCCAGCTGCTTATTAAGTTTTTTAAAATTACCCCCTACTGTATTAAAGGCTCCAAAGAGTATGAAGCCTTATGCATCTGCTGTACTGTTTCCTTCTGTCTGTCTGTCTGCCTGCCTGTCTATCACACTGCTTGGCAAATGCTGGGTCAGTGAGTGCTCCATGCTTTAGCCTTTGCACCTGCTTTTGTTTTGCCTAGAAAGCTTCTCCTTGACCCTGCTTCTTTCTCGCTTGCTCCTTTCCCCCACTTTTCCACATTTCCATTTAGCATCTCGGTCACCTCCTCCTCAGAGCATTCGCTGACATCATTTGACTACATTAATGCCTCCAATTATAAAACCTCTTAGCACTTCTTACATTTGTAATTTTATATTTATTTGTGAGTGGATTTGAATAATGTCTTTCTCCTCCAGAATTATAAACTCTGTGACTCAATAGGGAGATTATTAATGACTTGGCTAGGCACTGTAACCCCAATTGTCTTAGGACCTAGTCCATGTGGGGGTTCAGGGAGTGCTAAATAAATGAATGAATGACTGCAAACATGGAATGAGGACTCTAAATTCACCGTGGCAGAATGGACCATGGGTTAGAAAATTAATGAGGACACCTAGCACATTCACAGACTAAAGGGAAGAATCTTTTAAGAAACGTTCTAAGTACCACCAAGTCTCTGAAATCAAAATTATAAACAAGTCAACTGCTCACACAGACATAAATCATAGCACATCTGTTTCCTTATTACATTTTTTTTTCAGTTTTAGTTCAGCAGGCGCTAAATCCACTTGCCAAGGGAGAAACAGACCTAGCAGATTGAGAAGTAGTCAGCTTCTGCATCGAGAAGTAGCCATTCTCTAGCCACCTTCCTTTGTGCCAGGGTTACTACTTTGATCCTTCTACATGCAAAGATATTTTCTCAAATTTAGTATGGTACCTAAATCTTTCTTTTCCCTTCCCTATCTACTTTCTGCACAGTTCTTCTGATTCATTCCAACAGAGAAGTCACTCCTGTGCTGTTCTATTTTTACATTTCTAAAGCAAATAGTTACCTGGAGTTATCTAAACAGAGAACCTCAGAGGGCTGTGCGCACAGAACACAGAGGATCAAATAGAAGCACTCAGAGGCAAGGCTGAACCGGGCACTGGTCATTCTCACAGAAAAACACGGGCTCGTTGTGTTGCAGTTTGGTCTCAAAATCAGACAGCATTTTTCTTCTGGAAGTCTTTTTTTTTTTTTTCTTCTAATTTCTCCACTGGGATTATAATAAAAGATGAGAAAACCCAAAGACAACTGACCATTCCAGAAGTACTACAGAAATTCAATTCCTCTGAGGAAGTTTTTGCTCAGGTGGATGGAGTTACACATTGTTTATATGGTTCTAAATTTTCAAGTGTTTATGTAAAACCCAACTCTCCCGACATTGAAAAATTAGCTCCTGAGCAGGATTTCTCAGCTTCTCTTGTTTCTTGAGGATTGCCTCATGCAGCAAGTGCAGCACAATTCTCTACACTGATGCAAACCAATGCAGATTCCAGATTTGCATTAGAACCACTGGCTATTTTTAACTTCTGAAGAGTTACAGTAGGAAAGATATTTGGCTCTGTGGATAAGAGTTGCAAAGTACAGTACTTGACCTTTATCAGCTTTTCAGGGAACAAGTGAATGAAGAGAAAGACTTTCAAAGTCTGATAAAAAAACCCAAATTTATAATTTATGAAGTCCTGAACTATGTGTCATAGCTCAGTAGAATTCTCAGACTTAGCAAGGGGTTTATTTTGAAAAATTTCTAAATTGAATCTCTCTTTCTAAGAATACAATATGGACTAGTTTTAAGAATTATTGTGAAACACAGAATTGTCTGTGAATAATGTGACATAGGAACAAAGAGGCAACACCAGGATGTTCAAGCTCCCCCTTCTCCCTCTTTCATAAGTGCCCTATTTTAGCCATAGTGTGCAAAGGGGATTTCATGACATTAAGATTTATGTGGCTTCTAGAATCCTAAGTCTCTAGCGAAATAGTTTGGTAAATAAAATTAAAACATTTACTTGGCTTCTCTAATATGGCTTTACCTTAGGGAAGAGGAGAGTATGTATTAATCAAAAATAGTATATATATATATATATATATATATATATATATATATATATATTCTCCTTAGAGTTATTAAAACAGCATCCTCTCTGAAGAAGTTGTTAACATAATTACCTGGGTGAAACTTTATACTTTAAAATTTGAGTTATGTATTTTTCTATTTTATTATTCTTTTTTTACTATTGCATATACTGACTGAATACTGAAAATGAGTTTCCACATGCAGAATCTTTTAGAATTTTAGTTTTAAACTTAAGGAAAACACCAAGGTAACAAGGCATATATGGATTCCTCTCAAAGTTTCACTGGTAAGTAGAAATTCTGGAAAATGTACCAAAGCTCTCCTATCCAGCATTATAACTATCTCCTCTATTTTTCTTCAGAAGCCAGCAGCCCAACATTTTGACAACTGATTTATTCCCTCCCTTCCCCTGGAGCTGAAATTCTTGCTCAGGCTCATCTCTCTCCCTGTATTTGATGAGGAGGGGGCTTAGCCATTTGCTTCCTGAGATGTCAGATTTTAAGTTATCTTCAAAGGAAGATTCTCCCCCCCAATGCTTTACAAAGATGAGGTAGAGGGTGTGAGTCAATAGCAAAGTACAAAAGAGAGGGAAAGGGTTGAAAGAGCATTAAATACAGCCTAGGAATACAGTGAATAAGAAAAAAAGGAATACAGAGAAGAGAAGAGACAACAGGTGAATAAAAGTTAGTAAGCTCAGAACAGGCCCAAGGTTTATTGTCATAAAATGATCCCTCTGAGCAGTGTACTTATGATGTATGTGATTTCTTTGTCCACCTTGTCATTTACCTTACCTTCAAATTGAACCCTGGGAAGTCTAGCATAGATACCATTGACTCATCCAAGTAATACAGGGCAGCAATGCACACCAGAACCTGTGCAAGACCCTGGCAGGAGCATGCCCCAGCACATAACCTCCCAGGGACTTCACATTTGGTGAAGGTAGGTAGAGGAGATAGATAAGCAAACTAAAGACCCAGTGTGAGAAGACCATGGTAGAATCACACACAAAATATTCTTGGCATAAAAATGAGCAAGATCTTATGAAGATTTAAAAAAAAATCAAATCTTAGTGACACTTTTATGGTAAAGACCTACCTATACTTTTGGAGATAACTACAATTGGGACCAGCTGCAGCTACAGAGGGAAATTTGAGAAACACTGATGGAAACATCCAGAGAAATACAATAAGTAGCTGCAGAAAGCAAACTTCAAGGTCATGAAATTTGAGAAGCCATTTGGTGCAGGATAAATTTCAGAGTTGACTGAGGTAAAGGAAATCTTACCTGTGCAGCAGAGCAGTATTTGACACTTTTCAAGTGGTATAATTAGAGGGGCTGATATTTTTATTGAGTAATTAAATGAAACACCCTTTGCCACTCAAGACTTAGTCATGGTAAATTTGGAATCACTGATGCTTCTGACTGCCAGTTTCACCCGCATTGTGCACTGTAGTGGTACTGTGTGATGGTGCATTCATTGTGGCCAGTGTCTCAAAGGTGTAGTAGTTGATACACACTGAATGAGGAGAACAGCAGTGCTGAGGCTGAGCCTGGCAAAGCTGAGGACAGGCCCTTGAAGTTGTGCCTCAGGTACCTGGATCTATATAATTGGGTTTGGTATCTCAGAAAGGCAGTCATTTTCTTGACTTTTCCAGCACGGGTTCTTTCTTTTTTGAACCTAATAAGAAATGAGCAAATGTCACATATTTCAGGAAAATCTGTCTCTGGTTCCAGTCAAATGCTCTTCATTCTTGAGCTCCTATTTAATGCCTTGATGCTAATGACTCAAAGAACATCTGTTGAACTTGGAGACACACAATAAATACCAAGGCATAAAAAACTTAAAGAGAACTTCAATTATCTGTCATAACATGTACAATAAAGGTTGATAGTTTGATTTTAGATAACGATAGGTACAAATAGGTAATGTAGTATATACTTGATTTGTGCCAACTGTGGTACTAACAGGTAGCCTCACATTATTGAATTCTCATGGCCACATGAGTTATATACTATTGCTTTCTACATTTCTGCTGAGCTGAGTAGGCAGAGGCTCAACAAGCTAAACAACTGGCAATAAGCAAAATTGGGGTTTAAACCAAAGTATTCATATGTGAGAAGTGGGCATACCAATGCTCCATTACACTACATGTACAGAGAGGGAGGTTTCTTAATTTGTAAACTTGCACTCATTTAAATTGTTTCATAGATATTTGAGTGTTCTTTTGGAAAGGAATACATAAAATTCATTTCTCATAGGGGTAAGGAAAGCCTTTTCTTCAGTTTCTTCCTTTAAAAAAATTCTCCTAATCACTGGCAGCTTGTCCTCACAAGGTACATTGAAAGTGGTAAATCTGACACTCTATTTATTAGAAGTCTCCATAACTGAAGGGAGAGTAAATTTTGACATTAAGGAATTTGGTTAACTCCTCTATACCTTGATTTTCTTATCTATTCAAGGGGAAATATAATAACTCCTATGAAGACTAAATGACAGCAACAATGGGCAAACACTTCTTGTGCTTCGCTGTGCCAGGTACCCGTGGGGAAGTGGCATCCAGGTACCCGTGGGGAACTTGCATATGTGATCACATTTGATCTTCAACTCACTGAAGTAGATGTCACTATCACAAATTATCAACGAGAAAACTGATGCTCAGAAACATGTCCAAAACTTGTCCAAGTTAAATACTTATGAAATCAAGAGGGTAACAGACTAAGTTTTCCTGTTCTTGAAGACTGTACTTTTTCTTAGATGCGGAGTCCTTTTTACAATATGCTGTCTCTTTAGATTATAAAATTCAAGAAATGTTAAACATTATTGTATGTGCACAATTTAGTCTAACATTATTAGAAACCATAATTGATGAATGGTAGAATGTCACCATGAAACAGATCATGAGATTGTGCCAGGCTGATTTTTGGAGAATGCAAATGTACAGTTATTGATTTTTATTAGATGATTCTTATTGCCACACAGCCTATTGGGGTTTATATCCTCAGAAAGTGATACTGAATCCAGCCCTCCCTTGCAATGTAGTTCTCATCAATGAGGAAAAGCAGAGAAAACATGGAACATATTTATATGCAGAGTCATTTGTATAGGAGATCTGTAAAGATGTCCTTTTTGAAATAGAAGTCATTTGTTGGATAAGATCAAATTCAGAAAAATTGAACTTTTATTTTCTTTGACATAGATTGGAATTGGTGTTGTTATTTTTGCCCCCTCCTGTATGGAGAGGAAGAAGAAATCTTTTTAATAAATCTCTGACTTTCTGGAAGGTGCTCAGTATTTTTGTCTTTAGCAAAGCAACAAGGTACTGTGACACAGAGCTCTGGTGTTTATGTTGAAAACCTTAGGAGAAAGACAAAAAACTTAGCCTGAAGCACAGAATGCTTCAGAGACTCAAAAGGCAGTGGTTACAAATAAGAAGTGTGCAAGGTAATGTGAATTGGAAGACAGTTTTCCAGGGAGTCTTCTTTGGTATAGTAAAATTTGGCAGAATGCTTTAAAAAGCGAGTAATCAAGTTACATGGATAGGGCAGGAAATTTTAAGTAGCAGACACAACACAGCAGAGTCAAAGGAGATTTGAGAGTGTGGGTTTGAGGAAAAGTCTGGGGGTGTCCGTGTGGCTGTCGTTCAATGGGACTATCAGAAGAGGCAGAGAGCAGCCAAAACCTTGTAAAGCTTTGACTTTTATTCACCTTCAGATGGAGAGACATGGATGGTTTCAAGCAGAAGAAATGGTTTAACTTCAATTTTGAAACTGAAGGTTGGATACAGAATAAGATGTGCATATGGAAGCAAAGGGAGGCAAAATAAAGAGATCAACTATGGGAAGAGCACAATAACCTGAGACTTGGTGCTCAGCAGCAGAAATAACAGCAATAAGTTGAGTGCTGAGGATAGTTTGAAGGTTGAGGAAATGGGGATTTTTAATGGCATGTGAAGGAGAGAGAACATTCCCAGATATTTGTCTCCTGAGCAAGTGGAGCAATGGAGTTTCCATTTACCTACTTGAGAGAAAATACAGAAGAGGAACATTTTGTATGGAAATTTAGAATATTGAGTTTGAATATGTTAAGACATTTAAATAAAACAAGACTTTTAAACAAAAATGCTATGTAGAAAGTTATACATGTAAGTTGGAGGCTAGAGGAAAAATCCAGATTAAGAATTACAGTTTTAAAGCTGTGAGTGTATGGATAATTTCTAAAGTCTTAAGATTAAATTTGATTCCCTTAGCGCTTAAGTGTATTGGAATATTTCAACATGCTAACATTTCAAGATAAGGAAATTTTAAAATCTGAGGAACCAGAAAGGGAATTTGAAAACAAGTCTATTTATAAATAAGTCAGAATTATGCATGTGAGCACACACAAACACAATCTCCTTTTTTAGGAATTTTAATCAAAGAGGTTAAGAGTTTGTAGTCTGTGCAAAAGGATGATGCTGAATTCTTCATGATGCATCAAGCAACCCAAGGAAATCCTGACAGAAGATTGACATTCTATGCAGCCTTTTCTTTGGACAAATGACTGGAATTTGGGGTGACGATGTAGGAATGATATGAACACAGTTGGATAATGGGCAAGGATGGCAATGCCTTTAGAAAAGGAGGAACAAATCAACTTTAATAGAAACTACCAGCAATTATCAATATAATATATGTTCTTTGCAAAAGACTTAATAACTACATTAATAAGAAGGATAAAATGCCCCATCACCCCACACCAGGATAACTTCTCTTTACATTTTGTGTACTTTTTTCTACACACATATGCACTAGCAAATCATTGAGTAGAGATATTAAGGTAGTCTGATTTTCTGTTTAATATGTAATTGGAATTTTTTAAGATGCATTTTTGATAATATTTTATAAGTCAAAGTCAATAAAGAAGGTTGAGATGGAAGACATGTCTCCTCTAACAAAGTAGACTGATGACTTAGTGTGTATAAGAGGAAAGGAATAAAGACGACTCTGATTTCTGAGTTGTGGTGACTGATAACAGTGTCTGTGCTGCCCATGAGCCCGAGGTGACAAGAACAAGTAAAGCTCTGATTGTTACTTACTTTCAGGGTGGGCTCCAGCCTTATGTGCTGCATAGGTGGTGCACTGCTTTTCATTATTAGACATAGCAGAAGTTGAAAGGGAAATGTGTCTGACTGAGGATGCTTTGGCTGACAGCTGCCGAAACAGAGCTTTTGACTAAATTACTTAGTTTGGCTTTTCTCACTGCTGACAAATTTTCATTTTTGTGGAGGTACAGACTCAATCTCTCTCTCTCTCTCTCTTCTATATATGGGCAAATATAGGAACTTCTTCCTATAAATCTGTGAAAACTGTGAAAAATTAGTTTAGTTTACCAGTAAAGTGTTATAAGCATGACTACAGAAAAACAATTTTTCCTATTGACAATTTTCACAGTACAAATTAGCTCTTAAAGTGGACATTTAATGCGATGAGATTATAAAATACTGATAAGACCAAAGAAATGAAAGCCCTGCCCAAATTTATGAGATTGATGGAAGCAGTGCAAATATTTTCCACTTGCAAACTTCTGACAACAGTAAGTAAAATCCATGTGTGTTCCTGTTTGTGGATATCAAAGCTGTCTGTGTGAGTTCTGGACCTTTGAGCTCAGATGGGCAGGGGGCAATTTTACAAGGTCAAGGTCACAGATTCCACTGGCAAGATGAAGCCGAAAACCACGTCACCCAGAGCCATACGCTGCAGGAGGAATTCCATACTCACTTCATGGTCATAGGTTCTGAGGTAAATAAAGCCCAGCGAAGAGAGTTCAGTTGGGTCAATACTATCTATCACACTGTTTTGAAAATGGACACACAACTTTACACAGAGGTGCCACCTCCCGTGGGGTGGTTATCTCAACTTTGTATGTGAATTACACCATCTACACAGATGTTCACAAATGCACAAACTGAACTGCACCAGAGAAGAGTAAAAAGCCCCACGTAAGCTCAAGTTTAGTATATAGCTATAAACAGAATTCCTATAACTGTCTTCCCCTTTTACTTCTAAGTAATATCACATTAATAAAGAAATAATAGATTCATTTGAAAAACATTGCATTTTTAAAATAAATATATAGTCATTTTATGTATCGTTGTCATCCATTATAACCAGCCAGTGTACCGGAACAGACTTTTTAAAATAAAAAAAAAAAACAATTGTCTTTACATCTTGGAGTTTGTGAAGTCCATCAGGGAAATCATGCAGTGACACTGAGGAATTCACTCACTCCGATGATTTGTCTGCCTCACATTGAGGGTCACATGCAATGACAAAGCCCCAAGCTCCCGAGACAGGACAAGTTGGGGAAACATTGGTTTCTGGTGATCGCACTTTTGCTTTGAAAACCTCAGCCAGTGATACCCTGACATTTCCTTTTCTTGTTGAGCAAGACCGAAGCCATCTAAAGTACAGAGTCTGCAAGTTCCTCTGCAAACCTGCTCGTTATCTTCTGGACTTCAGAAGCCAACTGCCCCTCTAGAATCTTTCAAGGAGAATTGTGCTTTTACCTGCTCATGTATTTAAAACAAACAAACAAACAAACAAAGGTATAACATTAAGTCTGTAACCTCCAACTAATCACCATTTCTATCTGCAGCCAAGCAGTGGTTCAAAGGCAAGAGCAGGAACAGAGAGAAAAACCCCTTCTTTAGTCTAAAACTCTTGATCTGCTTTAGCAAAACCGTTAATACAAACAGTGTGATCAGCTTTTCAGTATGCAAGATGGACGAAGGTACCCAATTTTCTCTTCTAATACATTAAGCCCCAAATAGTTATCAGGGAAAGCAGTTACAATCTTCTAGCTTCCCCCCCCTTTATGAAACTCGGATCACAAAAACACATTGACCACAGGAATAAAATATTTACCTAACAGGTTTCAAGTCTTAAGGACAGCTTCCTCCTCTTTATTTTTCCTGGACCTTTATGCCTCCCACCCAGTAGTCTTCACTCAATCCTCCCAATAACCCAGCTGGCACCACAGATAAGAAGCAAACTGTTTCCTCCGTGACCTCTAAACATTCTACTCCACGGGAAAAGCGGCGTGGAGTGCGCACTCAGCAGGCTCCGAGAGAGCCTGGAGCCAGGTCGTCCTGGAGGCATTTCTATCATAAAACATAACACTATCGGCTGTGTTCCGCTCTGAGCAGCCGGTCTCCCACTCCCCTTCCCGCGGCTCTCTCCACACCTGGCAGCAATTCGTGACCAGCACAGCACAAAGCAAACAAAAAGCACGAAAACAGCAACAGATTCTTTTGTTTTTACATGCAAATCCTACCTCCCGTAGTTGTCACATCTTCCTCAAAAGCCACGCTTAATTTTTAATGACAGCAATCCAGTGCAGTCCTCCAAAGAGTCACCGGCAATCATCATTACCTCTCCTGCCTGAAGCCTTTGTGGACCATTAATGTCACAACCCTTGCTAACTCATAGCGTTCCTACTCTTTGCTCAAAATGTCTGAAAGAGTTTGGAAGGACAATAGGAGTGACAGGCGCGCTAGACAGCCATGCTTAAAATTAGTTATCTGAAGCTCCGTTGAAGCCGCTTCGTACTGTTTTTAAAGCGTGCAGGAGGTAGGATTTATTAGCCTATGATAGGCATGCTGTTTCTGTTTTTATTAAATACTGTAATAGGCTGTCTGCTAGCAATGCTGTGATAGGTCCAGGATTACTTCCCACTGCTTTCGAATTCTCATATTAAAAAAGGGAAAAAGGGCTCAGACTTGCTTCCTGCGGACACTATCCTGCCTACTGGATCAGGTTTCCAAATCCTCTTTAACTACTGGAGAAAGAATTTCTTTTGTAAATAAGTATTTCTGCATGGAAAGTCAACTTGAGGATAAACACTCTCGGATTCTGCAAGCAGTTCTCTCATTCCCAGCAAGGGACTTCCCCCGGCTGTTCCTAGTTACAAAAATAAGCAATCCCTAGAGTTAGGGAAGAGAATCAGTCCCAAGTAGAAGGGGTTGACGTATGGTGTATATTTACATGAAATCTCATATTATCTATCAAATGGAAGAACGGATCAAAGAGGGCATTGAGTAAGATTACCCACTGATTTACAAAGCTTTTTGCTCCAATTTGAAGCAATTACATGCCGTCTATTGTCAAGATGGAAAGAATGAATGCTGAGTGGAAGGGGTAGGGACGTGTACACTAACCTGACCCACACTGGACAGGCGTGATCATGAACAATGTAAGAACTTCTTAGCTCTGGACAGAGAGGGAGGGTGGGATGCTGTGGCTGGGAATGCTATGAAAGTTGTAAGACCCTTTACAAGTAGGAAAGCAGAGAAAAGTTCTTGGTGGGCAACAATATCATAGAGAATGTTTTATGTTTCAACTACTCAGGTTTAGTCCTTTGCTTTTCTTTCTTCCCTCCTGCCACCCCAGGAGCAATAGTTGTGTTGTAGTTACTATGGAAACTGAGCAGCAGGCTCTTAAGGGAGGGGCTTAGAATGAGTGGCAGATATAATAAGGATGGAAATGTGCTTTACTGGCCCATAGGACTGAAAATGAACAGTGATTAAGAAACAAACAAAATAGACTACAGATAAAATTCTAAAATAAAAATCTCAAAGGGAACAATTATAAATCACCATTATTTCATTCCTGGTAGTTTTGTTATATAGAAACGTTATGATCATCAGAGTAGCATCAATTATTTTATTATAGGCAAAAATTGTGCATCGGAATTGCTCAGATGTCTGATAAAAGAAGGACACGTTTGCCATCTCTTTTTCTAAACTCCTAGTTATCAGTTTGAATACATACTGATTGTGTATGAATTTTAGTTGTTACTTGATTGGTCACAATTTCTTTTCAGGGATAACATCTGATGTGGAAAAAGCTTCTTTTAGCAAAAATCATAATCATGTTTCATTCTAATTGAGTATCCTTATAGTGCTTTCTTTGGATGAAAACAAAGTCAGAAAATACATGCTACAGTTTGAATTTTGAAAAATAATTCTGTGCCCATTAAGTTGATAGGAAAGAATATATTCTCACATTTCACACGAAATATTTTAAAATAGAAGAAAAAACTCTTTAAGTCCAAGACCTCTAATGAGGCTCATAATTATGCATGACAGACTATGTCTTACCAGGCTAATTAAAATTTCACAGATGTAGGGAGTCTGGGGAATACAAAATTATTGTCTTTAGTGCCTCAGTTTTTCAGGTTGTAATTGGAATAACTCATACCACTAAATTAAGAGTATAATAAATTCCAAAATGAAATTTTGGGAGGCAATTCTTCAGAATTTTATGGAAATCTTGTTTTGCTTTTTTACAAAAAATGCTGTTTTCATGGTCAAATATGCTATTTGTTGTAGACTGGAGTTTTGCAAGGAGAATAACAGGGAACACACAATTAATAAAATTATTTTATAACAGTCACTGAAAGGATTATAAAGAAAAAATAGTGCAGGAAATCTGTCAGAACCAAGGATCTAGCTGAGGACCCAGATCTCACAGTAATTTCTTACATGAGTCCAGTTGAAAACTTAGAGCTCATAACAATACCGCCCACAAGTGGAACTGGAGGTCTAGCACTTACAACAATGTCTCACGCAGGCCTCTCTCATGGATCTGCACTGGGAAGGCCCAAAGGTCAGTGGTGGAAGTGAGAAAGTTTGTACTAGCAGGAGGAAGGCTATCAGGCTGAGGGATCTGTACTGGAGCCAGGAAGCAATGTTCAAAGTCAGGACCACAGCACCACAACCCCTCTGCAAAGGTACCACAGTCATCCTCATTGACAATGAGGTTCTGAGCTCCTCAGATGATGATAACAGTCAAGTTCATCAGGAAAGCCAGCATGACCAGCTCCACTAGGAAAACCAGCAATTCCCTACAGCTTCCAACAGCTTCACCTCTTCTTCTTCCCTCACTCTTTTCATTGTGTTAGCAACAATCCTCAGATGGATCTCCCAAACCCAGCATCTCATTGCTTAGGTTCAGCTGGTGTTACAAATTGACCACCAGTTGTCAATCCATCACAGTATATTCGTTAAAAATTACATAACAGTAGTATTATAACTGGTGCACCTCAATTTTTTAAATATAAGAAAGTTGATGTGATAAGTTAAATATTGTATCAATATTAACACCATATATGTGATTTACAGACAGAAATGAGAGAGATGGAGAAAGGAGCAATCAGAAAGCATCTGCATTGGAAATCTCTTTCCAGTGCTATGTGGGGTTCAGGAAAAAGCTGCCAATAATGCAAGAGATGAATGGATAAGATTGGTTCCTATGTGAAGTGAGAAGGTAGGACTGGAAAAGGAATGACTTCTTGATGCTTTAGGAGAGCTCTGTTCTGAAGGAACAAAGAACATGGTAGCATAGACCTCTCTGATAATGAAGGAGTTTCCTTCAAAAAAGGAGCCTTCAAGGGGTTCGGTAATGCTGAGTGTGGCTTGAGGAGGTAAGCCCTCTCAGTCACTTTCTTGTGGCTGAGACACAGTGCACCACTGTGTTGGGGTGGGAGGAGATGTGTTGGGGCCCATATTTTAGTCTCCATCCCTGCATGGTTGGCCAGTTTTGGGCCAGGACAAGTTGGCTCAGAGGCATGGCAGAGGAGAATTGCTTAAGACATGGCAGCATCAAGGAAGCAGAGAGAAAAGGAAAGAAGACATGTGTAAGACAGAGATGACCCTGTCCGGGACAGTCCCCTAGTGGCTCGCTTCTTTTGACCAGACCCTACCTCCTAACAGCAAGTGATCTGTAGTCCAATTGTCTTCCAGAGGTTCTGTCTTTGAGCTCATGATGTTTTAGGAGGATGTTCAGATACAAACTCTTGACACAAGGAAGGAAGAACAAGAAATGGAGAAAGGAAAGAAGAAAAAAGAAGAGAGAATTGAGAGGAAAAGAGGGAAGACTTTCTCCAAAGAACATGAGACTGAAAGAGGGGACAAGCTTTGGAACTGAGGGGGTGCTGACTTTGACATTTGGTTTTGTTGAGCTTCCCAGGTTAAAAGGCAATGGCAGGAATGTCTGTTTTAAGAAGTCACGGATACAGAGAAGGTTATGCAATAAGGTAGAAGTGTAGATTTTTATAAAGAAAAATGCTAAAATGAATGTTAGTTATTACTCAGCAACAGAAGAGATGAATGATTACAGAGGAAGAAAGGAGCCAGTTTATAAATTGAGAAGAGAAAAAAATTAGGAAGGAAGAAGAGGCACAGACAGAAAACAGAGAGGTGGGTAAGAGACTTTCTCCAGTTAAGCCATGTAAAGTAATTTCGTTCTAGAACTTTGTTTTGTTTTCTGAATCACAACCCAATAACTGTTGTTTTACTTTTGCCTCTATAATGAAGTTTCAGATAATAAGTGTCTTCAGAGCCCCTACCTTCTTCTACAAGAGAGAAACCTATGCTGGATTGCTTAAAGGCTTGTTCTGCCGTTTTTGTAACAGCTGATCTGAGGATTGAATTTAGTAAAGGCTTACCATTGCTTTTTTGTATAGTTTCTCTAGAGAGTGAAATTTGGGCTAGCAGAAGGCAGGGACTGAAGTGATATTTCAGAACTACAGTACCAAACGCGTTCAGCAAGAAGCCTTTGTGCATCTGTAACTTGATAACATTTCAACAGCATCTGTTCTCAGAATGCACATGAGCAAACGTGTTCTGGAAGGAATTCGTGTATGCTAACAAATGCTAGGTTGAGAGCTGGAGTCTGGGCGAAAGATATGTGCTCACTTATGCATGGAGTTTGCAGTTTACACACACAGCCTATAAGTGAAATGGTTTAATGAATGGAACTATGAATGCATAATTTCATTATGAGTCATCATTATTAAAATGAAAATCGGATAGATACATAACAAGGAAATGTAGCTGTCTATTACAGACACGAGTGATAATTATATTTTGAAGTATATAATTTATGCTCTGAATAGCACAGTGAGTAAGTGCCTTTGCCCTCTTGTGACTATTTGCTAGGAACTACAGAAAAGTTAGTTTGGAAACTGCTTCCTTCCTGTTACTGTCTTGTGAGTACTGAAGCTGATTCACTATGAAGTGACCTTCAGTTCCACTGGAAGTGCATAGAAGAGGCATTTCCTAGTGTAAACTCTGTGCTTAGCCCTAGAAATCCAAAGATAACTTGAAGAAAGGCTAACATTA